>JAHZND010003068.1:0-20038 GCA_027744115.1 Acrocyrtus sp. NNG-2020 | reverse complement strand
AAATTATAAAATGTTTAGAGAGCAAAGATAACTAAATCCTCCCATTTCGAAATGGAATACGAGCTTGGAAGGAAGATTGTTTTTATTTGTACGGCGGAAGGAAATCCAAGGCCGCAAATTACTTGGTAAAATACAGTGTCCTTTCAAATTCAACATTATGACTTTTTTTTAGTTTAAGTACTTATTTAGTAGAAATTATAATTTTAATTGTATTTGTATTTGTTATCAATCAGGTTTAAGGATGGAATTGAGTTGTACGCTCATCGATGGTTGCAAGTTTCCGAATGGGTGAACACGTTCAAAATCAAGTCGAAAATGGAAATCGATCCTGCTACACAAATGGACCGTGGAGAATATGAGTGCTTGGCCGACAACAATTTTGCTATTGACCGAAGAAGATTTCGCACTGAATACACTGAAATGGATTGACTGACTAACGAGTTTATTATGAATTATGTACATTTACAATTTACAGTAAAATAGTCAGTTTTTAATGTTTTTTTGAACATCTGACTTGCTTTTATTCATGGCTGCATTTCATTTACTTGGAAAAAGCTCAGACTGGGGCATTGTAAGACTGGAGCATATTTTTTCAATAACTTCGTATGCATTTCCCAGGCCTTTTTTACAACAGTAAGCAAATACATTTCACTAAATCTGTAGAAGCTAACTCATAGCGCCATTAAGCCAAATTGTAGCAAAGTTATCCGAAATAAATTAGAGATACCTATTAACCGAAATATCAACACGTGCAATTGTTCTGGCTGTAGAAGTAAAATACGTTGAATTATTATTAACTTTAATTAGTAGTTACGCAAAATGCTCAGCTCAGACTATAGCGATAACTTCATATAGTATTTAATGTACATTTAACTACTCCCTAATGTTCCAACAAATGAATTTATCTGATATATGCTTACCCAATTTCTTCTAGCCATAAGTTGACATTTCATTTAATCAGTAGCCAGCCGGCAGTCACTAACTAGCAGTGACATCATTGGTAAGCCTATTAGTTCGGTAAGTTGTTATGAAATTATTTTTATACAAATTGAAACTACACAAAAATTAACGATTCATAATAAACTGCGGTGCAATTATACGAGACTACAAAGGCTATACTGGACAATACAACAAAACTCTAAAGGAGTGGCAGTAGTGGCACCAACGCGATTTTTTCCACGATGATAAAAAATGAGTCAACCACGAGATTGAAGATAGAAGTAGATGATTGGAAATTGCAATGAAACTTCCCAATGTGACTTTCAAGTCAAGAAAGATTGCAAATCATACTCAGACAGTCTCAATCTCAGTAAGACATAAAATCGTGAAATTCAACTTAGGTTCGTTTTATTTTTAAAAATCACGTTTATATATAAATCAAAGTATTTGGTTGCGGTTTGGCAAACTTTCCTCTGCTTGCCGTCTCCAATAACAAAGACCTTCACTGCTCGTTTTATCTGTTGGAAAGGAAGAAAGGAAAATTCTAGCTTTTTACTTTCTCGTTTGTATTTTTGTCTTACTTTGCCCCAAGGTCTAGTTAACTGCTCATCTATTTATCCAGACAATAGGTTGGGATGGGATTTGGGGAAGCATTCATAAATTGTTTTGCTACTTAACCAAAAGATCATAAACTCTCCCTTCATTTATGACACAAAAGTAGACAGGCTCATTGGAAATCCTAACTTCAAAAAGAAGCGAAAGTTCTGCAATATATGGTACATCGGTAACACTTTCATTACTTCAGTATGGCTCTTCTGCCTGTTCCACTTAGGTGTCTTGATAAAACGGTATGATCCAATAAATGCTGGAAAAGAGTTTAAAGAGGAAGTTCTCGTATACGTGTTTGCTTCTGCAATTTGCACTGAAGCGGTAATATGTTGGGAAGCAGTTCAAAGGAACCCAGCCTGGTTTGCCAACGTGGAGGGACAAGTGCTCATCGCCGATAACGTCCGATATCAAGGTAAAAAAATACCCTAAATTATCTGTAATTCGGCCACACTTCCATATTTGCAATATATATTTTTTAAATTTTCATACAGGGTTTCCAAATGCTCAGAGACCCTTGCCCCTCGGCATTCAAGAATTGTCAATCTATATCCTGGCTGCTGGCTTCTTCTTTTTTCCTACAGTAGGCATTGCCCTACCCCTCATCCGTAGCTTCGATCCAATCAACCAAATGTTTCTTCTATTTGTCCCATTTCACGTTAATTCATACATTAGAAAAGTGATCGTTGTAATTCTGTACGTTCTCTCGGTTTCCTTTTGGTGCCATGTCCTGCCTAAATCTAATTATGGCGGTAATTTATCATCTCTATACCGTGGCAAAATTATGCCGAAGGAATTTCCAAATTAGTGTCGACTTTCTGAATCACTCTCCCTCAATTAGACACGATAAAATGGGTCAGCTAACCTGCAATGTTAGTAAATTTAGTAGTCTCGAGCTAAGAAATCTGAGAAATGTGTTTATAAAACGGAGAAATTTTTACATTCAAATGAAACTTTATAACCGCTGATATTAACGAAAACTTAAATTACTGGGTTCCCTACACACTCACAGCGGGAATAGCCCTCTGCGTAATCTCAAACTTTGGAGCTATTGAATTTCATTCCAGATTACCTCCCATTATGATTGCAGGCTTGATATTTGTCCTTGTCTCGATGCTACTTCTACAAATTTGTTGCTTCACAGTTGCTGCACACCCCATGCTCTATTCTGGATTATTTAAGAAGTTCTGGGGAAAGGTGAAAATAGGTGGGTTGCAAAGAAAAATGGTAAATGCTCTTCCTCCTGTATATTATGGCATGGGAAATTTCTTCTCCATTAAACCAACCACGGTGCTTGATATATTACAAACGATACTAGATTACACTATTAACGCTCTCATGACTTAAATCTTTCTGCTTAAAAATGCTTAAAAAGTTTCTAGTTGATTTTTTTGTTAAGTTTTCATCTCTGCCGTCTGCCAGCCAAATTGCCGTAGTGCTTACTAAAATCGTTACTTTCTCTTGCTAAAATTAAGTTGTAAAAAACGGAAATTGTAATTAATGATTAAATAGGTACAGGCACCTAATTAGCAAACTATCTCAATTATAATCAAATTATAATAGATGTAATAGTCTTTGTAGAATTGTCTGTTGAGTTATAGAGGTTGGGAAATTTTATTTGCACAAGCACAACTGAAACCTTGAAATATAAATAAAGATTTATCTATCTAATTAATGTATGGGTTATACAGTATTGGCCAGCTTTGATATAAAATTAGTTTTCGTGGTTCCAATAAGATTAAATGATTGTGCACGAATTACGCTTGAATTTATTGAAAGTACATATTCATTTTAGCAAGCTCGCTTCAAAGCTTCGTTCTATGCGCAAAAGGTTGTTGTCATTGAAATGTAGGGTGAGATGAGGCACCCGCGCTAGTTCTGTTTGAATCGGTGAATTGCAGAATTTTTAGTCCATAAAGTCCAATTTTGCTGTGTTTGTCTTGTCACTTTTTGCATTTTGTCGATTACGAATTTCCTTTTGTGTTTTTTGCAATCTGAACTCGAATGTTACATTTTTGCAAACAGTGAACAGAGCAAGTCGTTGTGTCAATTGTGTAATTCCAAAGTGAGAGCCTTTTTTTGTTGGCAATTGCGAATATTGCAATCTACCGTGAATAGGTTTTAACTTTGGAGGTGGTGGGAAATAATTAAAATAATTAAATTATTTAGTTAAGGCGAAGAATAAAATTAGCTAGTGAGTTCAGGGAGAGTAGTGTGCACTTGGAATATAATGGCGTCAAGTGCGGATAATTATAAATTACGATGTACGCTCTTGGGACATTCCATGGATGTCAGAGGAGTAGCTTGCGGAGTTACAAATGGAAACAGACAGTTTGTCGTGTCAGGGTCACGAGATAAGAAGGCGAAAGTTTGGATGCCTTGGTAAGAAAATAAATTTGTGGGTCGGTGGTATAAAGTTGATTACCTATGTCATCTGTGAATGCGAATTAATTTTTAATCTGTTGGATTGTAAGTAAATATTGTAATGCAATATTTTTAGTGAGGATGGATCTGCTGGTCTTCAGGAGTTCCAAACCTGTGAAGGTCATACCAATTTTGTGTCCTGTGTTGCCACAATACCTCCTTCTCAAAAGTACCCTAATGGACTTGTTCTGTCAGGTGGACATGATCACACGATTCTTGGTTTTGAGATTGGAAATCCGGCACCAGTGTTTCATCTAATTGGTCACAGGGGCACTGGTAAGTTAAGTAGAAAGGCACAACTACCTGTGTTTTCGCATCTATTTAATTAAACTATTTAAGAAATTAAGAATATTACTGTTACTGTATATGTAGTATGCTGTATTGATGCAAACGGAGATTCGCTATTAGTCACTGGGTCGTGGGATCAATCAGCAAAAGTCTGGTTAAATATGGAGAACGTTGAAACTTTAGTTGGACATGCTGTAAGTTTTTATTGTACTTTTGCAAGTTTTTTAATTTTTTAAAAAATACATTTTACAATTTTGTTTTTAATGGGTTTGAGCTAAAGACATTGTCATTATTCATTCACTAATACAAACTAGGCTGCAGTTTGGGCAGTTGCTTTCGTCCCCGGACAAGAACGTAGAATATTGACTGCTTCGGCTGATCGTGAAATTCGACTTTGGATTGGTTCTCAGACTAAAACAACTTTCACAGGACATACGGACTGTGTCCGAACTCTGACAGTTATCAACGAGGAGCAGTTTTTATCTGGTTCTAATGATGCAACTATCAGATTGTGGAGCATTCCACATGGCGAAACGTTGCATACTTTCTATGGTCATTCGAATTTTATTTATAGGTAATTAAATTCAATTTAAGAAAAACATGATCATATTTCATTATTATCCCTGAATGATGCTTTCAAATTTCAATTCATGAAGTGACCAGATCATTAAATAATGGAATAATTGTGTCTTAGCATTTGCCGACTCTCTAACGGAGGTGATTTTGCGTCTGTGGGGGAGGACCGCTCGTTAAGGATTTGGAAAGACAAAGATTGTAAGCAAGTAATTTTTCTACCAGCAACTAGTGTTTGGTCGGTGGCCTCTATGCAAAATGGAGATATCGCTGTTGGAAGCAGGTAAATTCATGGAAAGAATTATTTCGTATTTATTTTGTTCAATGATAGATAAGATGTAACAGAGGAAAGTGAAATCAGCTTTACTAAACATCTTTTTTGTATTTTAATAAATGCAGTGATGGAACAGTTCGTGTGTTTACATCGGATCCTGGTAGAATTGGAAGCGAAGATATGTTGCAAACATTCGAAGCTGAAGTAGCAAAAACTTCAATCGCAGCGCAGCAAGATTTAGGAGGGATGAAGGTATCAGAGCTTCCCGGACCAGAAAGTTTATTGCAAGCTGGGAAAAAGGACGGTGACACAAGAATGGTCCGTGAGGGAAGTCAAGTTAGTTGTTATTCATGGTCTGCAGCAGAACAGAAATGGAATAAAATTGGAGATGTTGTTGGAGCAAGTGGAGCAACGCAGAATACGTCTGGGAAAGTACTACATGAAGGAAAGGTAAATCAGATTAAGGGATACTTTATTAAGGATTTCACTTTTTATTACCACAGACGGATGTTTACACAGCAGTTAATTTAAATTTGGCGGTCCAGGATTTTCTAGTGGTGGTGCTGCAGATCCATTCACAGGTTCAAGTGCATACACGACTTCGCAAAGTCAGTTAACACCCCAACCCAGTGCTGCTCAACCTAGCCAATCTTCAGAACCGTTGTTCCCAGTAAAAGAATTTGTTCGTTTCTCCACTGCTCCAAATTACGACGCCCTGTCGAAGAAACTTACAGAATTTGTCCAAGCTTTAGGAGACTCTGCTGGTATAGGATTCGGACAAGTAGATGCCTTACTGGAACTTGGAAGATCACAACAATGGAAAGAGGAGACCAGAAGTTTAGTTGGAACCTGTTTACAGTGGCCTGGAGGTATGTATGACAAATTAATTAGTTGACATTGATATAAAAATAATCCGAAGAATTGCAATACTTGTTTTAATGTTTTGCTTCTTTTGCCTATCATAATTTCTTGTCCTATAACCTGTTATTATTTCTTATTATTTCAGACAAGGTGTTTCCAGTATTGGATTTGCTCAGACTGGGTGTTTTAAATCCAACATTCGCACAGAAACTCAATGAAAGCTTTTCCCTGTCATCTACACTTAGCCCTCAGTTCTTATTGAAAGATGCACCTACAAATCAGATGTTATTCCTTCGACTTCTTTGTAACGTCTTTGGAACAGTAACAAATGAATTAATGAAAGACAAAAGTACTCTGATATCACAAGTTCTCAACAATATGCCGAAAGCAAAAATGAATGAAATTGCGGCTTCCACTTTGCTCCTAAACTACTCTATTGTTGCAAGCGACGCCAACTCCTCTGAGTGGTCAACTGTAGATACTCAGACAGAAGTTTTAATGGCTGCCGTTAGTATGCTGGAAGTTTTGGATGAGGGCGAAGCAGTATTTCGTGCTCTAGTTGCAGTAGGAAATTTGATATCAAGAAATCCCACTATGGCGAATTTGTTCAAGAGCTTAAGCGGTGATGCATTTGTTGATAAATTCGCTAAGTCTGGGTCCCTACCAAAAATTCAGCAGTGTGCAAATCAAGTTAAACAATGTATACAATGAGATATAAGTCACTACTTACTTTATATTTCAGAATTAATTGTTTTTTCCTTGCCCTGTTGTAAACTATTTCCCAAAGGAATTTGTGAATTCCTTACTAAATTAATTTTACCTCAATGCCACAATAAAATGCCACAGATTGCACAACGTATACTGGTAAATGCTCATGTTTATTTTTGTTATTTTTGGTTCTTTCTTTTCGTCTTTTGTATAATTTGAACTGTTGATGACACTATTATGGGTATGCTGTTATGACAGGACAGGCTGTCTGTCGTGATAACCTTTTCGAAAATCCCTGCTTACCATTTAAAATGGGCATATACACATATTTTTCATTATACATAGATGAATAGGTAAATACACTTTCTCTTGTAGAAGATGGGGTAATGAGAGAAGACTGTCATACCAGTTGCACTCATTCAATTTCGTTATATTGTCTAATGACAGTAGAATTCAGTGCTACTTTACATAAAACTTCATTTTACTACCTGCTTTATAGACTCTGGTGTAGGTATGTAATTATTGATTATTACTAGTAAAAGAGACGTGCACAGTTCTCAAAAAAGGAGCCAGGAAATAAAAAAAAGTCATCCGATTAGTTCCTAGGGATTTAGTCCATAGAAGTAAGTCGTCGTATTTTGGAAGGTACTTTGAGAGCTTATTTTACGGTGTTCCAAGCAGAGATAATGGCATACCTAATCAGATTGTACTAACAGTAACACGATGAATAAATATATTGTAAGGGAAATCGTGCCTCCGAATAAGAAATGTGGCTTAAAGTTAGTTCATTGTTCATAGAAATTTTTCCTAATTCTTAAGATCAAAGGGATTCTGCTATTTCTGCTCCTAAATCCTAGGTGAGCATCAGTTGCAATAGAAGATAGCAGATGATTCCTGCCGATAACAACTTGAGCTGTCCTCTGAGACCGTCACTGTAATTTTCGTATGCAATAATACTTAAAACGATGATTGACACTAGTGATGCCATAATCATTCTGTCGATTCAGGAACGCGTATTTGTGATTACCGGAAAAGCTAAATGATACTTCTTTACGATTACGGTAGTCAGAAGATAAGCAGATTATTCTGAAATTACATATAATTTTGATGTGATATGTAATTTAATCGCAACCAAAAGCCGAATTGCGCCGGCGGTTTTTTCTGCAAATTATCAGTACGACGCATTGAGAGAACATAAAACAGTAACTTAAAAAACCACAAGTGGCACTAGCTATACCTTCGGTGAAAGCTTATCTCAGCTTGCAGCTCAAATTCCCATAAATTAATTCACTTTCACGTTCCCTCAACTTCTGGAATTCTCTGCTTTCACCAGTTTCCTTTTCCCATCTATTGTTCACTAGAGATTGCATTATACGCTCTAAATTCCCTCTACTAATTACTTCCCCAGCCTACAACTTCTTGACAAACTTTGCCTAAATCGCCGTGACTATATCATGTAGCCGAGGGATTCCATTTTGTATACTTTAGCTTACGGCACAAAGTCTACTTTCCTTTCAGATTTTTGGTTTTGTCAGACTAGCAAGAGTCTTTCTTGGTTTTCTCTGTGAGATGATGTAGAAATAGGTCCATATGTACGGAGGATTAAGTAAGTTTGCCTACTTTTCTCTTTCGCAATTTAGTTGGCTTTGCTTTCAACAGCGAAGTAAAATTTAAGTGTGCAGAAATCTCCAATAAAAACAGCATTGTAGGAACCGAACTCTTCCTCCACTCCACATATAAGCTAAAAAAAGTCTATTGAAAGAGGTATATAGAAGTAAGTAATTACTGTTATTAGAAATAGAATAGTCAAAGAAAAGTTTTTCTTTTCTGTCTTTCTTCCCTGCTCGCAAATTAATACAAAATAAATCAACCGTTTGATTTATTACAAGACAGGTTTTCTCCGCGGGACTATGAGCAATAGTGGAGTCTGCATAAAAATGTTCCCGGAATTGTGTAACTGTATCTGAAGTTAATTAATGAGAATTGATAGAGTAGTAATTAATGGGTGGGTAATATGATTAGGCATTTCCTGTTTTTGTTTTTAAAATGTTTATTGGTATTACAGTCTTTTAGGTCTAAAATATTTTGCAATCAATCTTCAAAGTGGCCCATTTTCGATGCTAATGCCTCTGTGGGGAGCTACGCTGTACGCTTGCTTTATTTAATAGAAATGATTTATGAGGAACTATAATTATTATCCTGGCTGGTTTTGAGTGGGTGTGACAGCCGAATACATTCATCAAAGCTTACAAATGGCTATGATTGTGGTTTAACTTGAGTTACCTTTTACGCTGAGCTGGTAAAATTGTTTTCGTTTCGCACATTCTTTTCTTTAACATACTGTCGAAACAAATTACCGTAGGGAAATATGAACAGTTACAATACTGCCTGTAACTCATCAACAACAGGATACAAACTTGTCAGGATGATTCCTTGACTTGGAACGATAATTTTTAGCTACTTCTTCCTCGGTCATAAACCCAACGCAACGGGCTCACATGTTACTGACCCAATGAATCATTCTTTTCCTGCTAAAATGTTTGGAAAATTTGAAATAATTTACTGTCGACAAGTGACAAAGATATTCACTCCAGCCTATTTTTGTACGGGACATTAACTCAAGGCATGTCGAAATGTCAACTTTTAACATGGATAGTCACTCCTGCTACTTCAATTTCTGGAGCTCCATGTCACTTGAAATGCGTGAATGTGAGGGAAGTCATGCATTACCTTATAGTAATTGTCAAATCCAATGTAAAATATTGGTAGAACTTTGCAGAAAACAGCAATTTTTCTCTGAGGAAGAAAATCCAATAAGCAACTTTTCCTTTCCGGTAGCTGCTAGCTTATTCTTGGAAGTTTCACTTTTCCCATTTTTTCCACTGTTTGGTTCATCTATCTTGCCTTCCACTTTCCACCCTGCAATCAATTTATTCTTTTCTTTTGAGCGAGCCTACTAAAAGCTGGCGTACATTCTCCCAAAATAATGACTTCTTTCAGAGTGTTTTACAATTGCGAAAGGTCCTGCCACAACTGCTATTGAAAAGGGCTATTCTGATGACATCGTAAAACTTACAAAAAAAGCTTGTTCGGAATGCGAACATAAACACATTGCTATACATAGAAGGATAAGCATCTATTAAGAAGTGTTCAGTTCTTGTATTGTGAAACTGAAAGATTTGTACTGAATCACGTCTAGTAACAATAACCGTCTTGAATTCCTATTTAAATGGAATTGACAACAAGAATCAGAATCAAAGGAGAGGGAAAGGCACTCTTACTTGGAAACCGATTTCTCTCAACTCCCACTCGAAACAATTCGCCAACCTTTTTCACAAAGAAAAGCGGAGACAAAGGTCTCCTTGATTAAAAAAAAGCTCGTGTGGGCCGCCTCTGCCTGAGAAAATGTCTGAAACTTTTTTTTTCTTTTACTGGATTGCATAGCACACGCCATAATATTGCCTGCTTCTCTCAATTTGATCACAAGGCCCATTGGAGAGGACTTAAAATTGCAAGCATCAATATTAAATACCAGTAGTAGTTTGTTGTCTTTAAGGCGGAAAAAATCCATGTCCAGCAAGAATGAACTTTCTCCATAGTGCTCAGTGGTTAGGTATACGTACATGGCTACATGTTTTTTATCCTTCCCTGCTGAAAATGCGTCGCACGATGTCCAATGGCTTCTTTCATAATTGTCCCTTTTTATGGGACAGGAGGATATTGCAAAAAAAAGAACCCAATTGAAAAGGACACTTCCTTCCCTAACGGGTAAAGAAACTTATTTGGCAACTGGAACTGCTACAGATTACAGCTGTACTTGGGTCTTACTTTGAAATGGCGTACTGGCAACCTTTCCCCTCTCTTTTGAAAGGAAAAGGCATGAAATTGATTGCGTTCGGTGATTGAGCCAGTTGAGAAGTGGGGATTTTAGTGCAACATAAAAATAACTTTTGTAATAGTGATATTAGCTGAGTAAATGACTTTTCGTCCATCACGCGGCTCAACTTATTTCATATAATTGCATCCTACTAAGTCTTTCTGGATAAGACATATAGCATATAAATCCTTCTCTTGTTTTATTCGAGAGTGCTAACAGGACTGATTGAGATTGTGGTCTGGTCAATATTGTCAATATGATTTATTGATGGAAGCTCAGCGTAAAGCGGATTGTATTTTCATCGTTGCTCGATAAGATACTTAAAAGTTTTAGTGGAGTCTTGTAGCCACCACGCATGCAGAAAGTACTTAAAAGTTTTTGTGGAGGGTATGTGATTGGAAGATGCGAGAAGTGGAGAAAGGTTGCAGTACTTTCACCGCATGGGTATGTTGATGAGACACTTTGTCTGAGTGAAAGTTTTGCTAATATGATTTCCTTAATGGATGGATTAATACTGTAATGACGGTGGCTTGCGGTTCCTAGGTTTACTCTATCTCTGAAAGCAGTTTCGTTAATATGTGCGAGATGAAAATGAAGCTTACTAGGTCCGTTGTTGGGCTTTTATTGCTCACTCAAGAAAAAAAGTGTTTTTACGCTGAGCATAAGAACTGATGAAAACTTTTTTAAAAACGTAAAAAAAATTAAGGCAAGGGCAAAGTAGAAGTTTGTGTTGTTTGAAGCGAAACATTCGACTTGGAACTCAACAGATGGCAAAAAGCTCATTAAAATATTTATCCAGTCATTTACTTGGGAAATACTGCACATGGTTAGCAACATTTTTACGCTACTTGTGTGCTCCTTGTGCTCTAGAAGAGTTGGATATTTCGCAAAAGCTGTTAAAGTTGGTACTGCTTTTATAAGAGTTGAGAAATCTTGAAATGAATGCAGTGCAGTGCAGCTTTATCTTTACACCTCGGTAACTTTTTCCTAGAAAATGCCAACTTTTTTTAACTAGCCAACCACAATCTTAATTTTTCGTTTGCAACTTTCCCCAAAAGCTGAAACAATAAACGAGTTCATGACTTCATGTTACTGCTCACGTGATCATGAGCAAGTAAAATACGCACAAGTGACTTTTCACACACATTTTTTTATTCAGTCTATACCATCAATAGCACATCAAAAATGAATTAGCTATATCATAAATTTTATACATTTACTTTGATTCTAAACAGTATAATATTACAATAAAATAGAACATTGTAACATTGAATACATTATGCAAGGATAGGTACATGAAAAGGACATTTTTACTTGTAATTTACGACACTAAAGTTTTAAGGTTGCAGGACGACTTCCTTACAAAAATCTATAGAGTCAATACATATTGTGAAGCCATTTATGGGTATCTTTTAGCTGATTGTGTCCAAGCTAAAAAAATTTATATTTCTCAGCCTTTCACGTAGAAATTTGTGCCAACGTGTAGGAAGCTCTTTTCCCAGCCAGCCAGTACGTCTTCATATCACCCTTCCCTTTGACATCAATGAGTCCCCTTTCCTCCAGCTCAAATTGAGGATTGGGGTCGTTTTGGATAAGTTTGGCAAACGTTTCACTGCAGTGTATCCTTAGCGCTGATATATATCCCAAGCGAGAAAGAAAGGGGGAACACACAAAAAAAGGTCATTTTTTCTCAGGCAGGAAAATACATTTCAGGAAAAAATAATAATAAAACTGTAAAATAAAAAAAAGAAAGTTGAAATCAGTTTAAAGGCAACTCACGTAGCCCAGTCGACTCCATCCGTGACGCGGTATTTACAGTGTCACCAAACAAACAATAACGAGGTCGTTTTAAGCCTACGACACCCGCACAAACAGGTCCTATACAGAAACACGTCATTAATTTTTAAAAGAGTCTTGAAAAAATAAAAAAAGGAAAATCGTTGTCCCTTTTTCTTCCTCGTGCACAGATATTACCTGAATGTATGCCTATCCTAAGTTTAAGCGTGTCATTGCCTCGATGTCGTATCCGAAAATTTGTTACCGCTTGAAGAAGCTTTAGTGCCATATTTGCAACTTCAACTGCATGCGAATTCCCCTCCCTCACTTCTGGAAGACCGCTTGCCTGTAAAAGAATTTTTTTTGCAAAATTGGAAAGAAAAAAAGGTACACCAAATATAGTGCATAGTTGAACATTACATAACTGGGTTCCGCACCCGCACCATTTTTTTACATTATGCATTATTTGCATTTGTGTGCAATTTAGCAAGAGTGGTAAAGAAAAAAAAGAATGGCAATATAAAAACTTTTCTGCGCTTTCCCCCAGCTACTTTTCCATGCATATTTGCAGAGAAAATGAACAATATTCGAGCTTAAGTTTTTTTTCCACATAACATGCAAAATAAATTTACTAGAAATGTGCTTGGCTAAGCAAGAAAAAAAATTCAATTTATGGGGAACACCATTTAATAAAATGAGCTTACATAATATTTAGGCGAAAAAAGATACTGCAAGAAAACGGAGCACATGCTCCCTGTCGTGGGTCTTTTAGGATAGCTAATATAAATCTTTCTCGAATTTATGGAGATCGGTGAAAAGTTGCAGGCAAAAGATATTCATAAAAACAAAGCTAATAAAGATTCCCCTTTAATAGCTTTATTTCCAGAGCGTTTAGCAAACTATGAAATGAGTGTCACATCAGTGGTTCGGTGGCCATAAAGTAAAAAAAAGTAATGAAAATGAAAGTTTCCGTAAAAAAGTAAAAAAACCGAGAATAATAGAGAGTGGCTAATGAGAGTTTATTGCAGCTGAAAACATAAAGGCGTAGTTAACTTGTACTACAAATTACCTATTTTTCAGTATACTTTTTCAAGCAAGCAAGCTTATGCTCATATGAAGAAAAGTTTATTTTATCGAGTTATTAAAATGCAAAGGAAAGATGGAGCGATATCGGGGAAAAGCGGGGAAAAGCGGGGAAAAGCGGAGTTTAAGAGGGCTTTAAGTGCCCCGTGCCGCGAATTTGTCCGCGGTATTAAAAGTCAAGGGTAGCTTGTGTTGATAAGCTGCTGGTGCCGTTTCTACTAAAAATGTATTAGTTGTGATTTTGAAAATGGCGAGGGATAGCAAAACTCAATACTTGATGTCTTTATCCAAATGAAATTTACAACAGGCAAAAACGTTAATTTCGTATTGAAGAAATTCATCCAATTTAGGAGCTAGAAACGTCATATCTCCCCCATGTCAATTTACTTTAATGGCTTTATCCAAAGAATCTCAGTTTAACTTGTTATCTCTGAGTGGATCTCAAACACAGCTGAAATATTAAAATGTAACATATTGGCGATATTTGAAAGGCCGACGTTTCCACTTAGAGTTGGAGCATAACTCTTTATTTAAGAGAGGAAAGGGCGCTGATGTGATTGGAAGAAGCCTATAAAAGCCTACGAAGAGGACGTTTTCATGGAGCCTACGTGAAAATAGGATTATTAGCGAGTACCCTTCAATTGCACTAAAAGTTTCTTTCCACTAAGAAAATTTGCATTTTATCTGCTCATCTCCTATCGGATTTAAGTAATATAAAAAAAGTTTGTTTTATTTTATGAAGACGTCCACTTTGACACGAATAAAAGGATGTAAAACTAGTTAAAAGGTAGATAATAAGCTTAAATCGAACATTGTAAAAAATCTTTTTTTCATCTCAACCCCAAGCAAAGAGAAATTCTTACATCCAACTTTTTTTTTTATTAAAAAACATCGCATTTGTAATGCTAACGCTGTTCCAGAAGACAAACCTCTAATGTAAGGACACACGCTGTCAAGGCAATCGCGCAAAAATTGAACAAGACTAACAAGAGCAAAAGCAAGATTAAACTCGAGAAAAAAAGGCAATGACCGGATGAGCATCATTACTAATGCTGGTGTACTATGTATATTCCCTGATGAAAATCAGAGAATGGGAGAAAGCACTTGGAATAAAATATAATCATAAACCAAGCACTTACACACTGTCTCTTTCTTTCTCGGAAAAAAAACTTTTTTTTCGCTAAAAGTACAAACATTGCACATTACAATATCATCATTACAGCTCCAAGTGAGAAAGTATTAACTTCAGTTAAGTGTGTTCTGCTCTCACCACTGACCGTAGTGTCTATAAGGGAGAGAGTATATTCCCTCTCTCCGCTGCGGAGATTAGGACCGAGAATGTTAGCAGCCATACTAGGGTCAAGTTGGAAATTGAGGTCACACAAAAATATACACTCCCTCGCATGACACTACAACTGAAGTCTTACATAAGTTTACCAAAAAAAATAGCATGTTATAACAGATGCATGCACAAGGAAAAAGACAAAGTCAGCAAAATAACAAGAGAAAAAAAAGAAATAGGTCTTCAATCATCTTTCCTGTATGCTTCCCTCCGACAGCCCACCAGCATTTTCATAGAGTGAAAGTGAAAGTGATATAGTCACCAACTGTTTAGTCTAGCTCTAGTGGAGCTTCTATACAAAAAAACATTTTTTTGCTCTCTTTGTTTCTTTCCTTACTCAGCTGACAAAGTTAGCGGGGGATGACGATAATAACCTTTATCCTTATGCTAAGAGTGGAAATATCTCTCACACCATGCAAAAGGAGAGTTTTTGTGGGAGTAGTCGCTCGCAAATAAAGAAAGTGAGATCTCGCCAAAGAGAAAGAGAGTAAGTATATAGCTCAAGAGATAAGTGGAAATGGCGAAAATTAGAAAAGAGTGAAAGGGAACAGTGAAGCATAAGCATTATAAAGTAGAAGTGCCTCCGCCTTCACGTCACACTCATTTTGGCGTAGCAGGAAATGCAGTTTTTGTGCAGTGGCTTATTTCTCCATTCCATTTCCAGCTTTAGTAATTTGATACAAAAGCAAAAAATAAATCCCTTTGACTTGGCGCGACTCCCTGCCAACCCCAAAATTGATAGTTGAATATCCCTTCATAAAAAGACTGTGAATCCTTTTATGCATCCTCGACTGGTTTAAGCTACCAAACTGTAATCAAAATCAGAGCTCCACTCAAATCCATCATGAAACGGCTACAAAATCTGGGAAAATTGTCCTCCCCCACTGATGACACTCTTACTCTCGCCCTGACTGGAGTAAATGCGAGCTGGACTGGGTGTAAACTTCACTTTCGTAGGCATATAAAAAGGCTTACAGAAAGGGATAGTAAATGGGCTGACTTGGCGCGACTCGCTGCCAACCCCAAAATTGATAGTTGAATATCCCTTCATAAAAAGACTGTGAATCCTTTTATGCATCCTCGACTGGTTTAAGCTAGCAAACTGTAATCAAAATCAGAGCTCCACTCAAATCCATCATGAAACGGCTACAAAATCTGGGAAAATTGTCCTCCTCCACTGATGTCACTCTTTACTCTCACCCTGACTGGAGTAGCTACTAGAAAAGTAAATGCGAGCTGGACTGGGTGTAAACTTCACTTTCGTAGGCATATAAAAAGGCTTACAGAAAGGGATAGTAAATGGGCCATAGAGCTCCAGTCAATCTTGTTCCCCTCTTCACCTTCAATCCTTTTTCTCTCCACCTCCATGATAAAAAGGGAAGAGCGCTGTGGCTGTGGCTGTGGCAGTGAAAGTAGTGAAAGCTTCATAATATTTTTTGTTCCATACCCTAAAAACCAAAACCGCTGCTACGTCACGCTAAGAAAACCATTATTTTCTCTGTAATGGACTTGAATGGAAGCTCTTTTCCCAGCACTTATTATGCTTATCATCATCCCATCCCCAGAAAAGCTCACTCACACAGCGCATTTTTTTTTGTGCTAGCCACAACATGTCACTCGAGGGAATGACTTTGTTTACTGAACTGTTCCAGACCGTATCTTTAGAATAATGCTCTAGTAACGCTGCTCTACACTACAACAGAGGATCCCTTAACTTTCTTGATCATTTTCTGTTTTCTGTCAAAATAACCAGAACTCAACTTGCTACTGAAGTTCTCTTAATACCCACATTAGGGACTTGCTACATGTAAGAAAACAGTCTTACTCGGAGTAAGTTTATTTAGAAGTCTCCTCTCTGATGTCTGACAAGAAAGCTGCAAGGTAAAAAAAAATTCACATAATGATGTGGTTCGGTTATATAAAAGCACACTCTAAGCCAGCTTTATTTACATTTCATTTCAGCACAGGTAAATCATCAGAGCAAACGAACTACTTTGAAAAAAATACAAGACAGGCTCTCATCAACTCGAAAAAAACTGTTTTTTTGTAGGGCACTTCAAGTTCATGTATCAGCATCATATATATTAAAAAAAGCTCACAGTAAACAAATAGTCTTCCTGAATTGCTGTATGTGAACTGTGAAACGTGAGCGAAATGAGATATTTTAGGCAGTCACAAAAAATACTATTTCACGGTTTTTCCTCTGCAAGCAATTTGCAAAGACAGAGACTACTATATCAGCAAGTACACTCTGTTCCATCATTCTTTACTCTTGTTCCAAAAGTTGGAATAATCTTGACATATTTAGTATCATCGTTTAAAAAATTGCGTATGGGAAATGGGAGCTGAAAAGAGTTTCATTTTATATTGGACATTTTTCCCCTTTATAAGGAAGGAGAGATAGTGGCTGCCGGCTGTAAACCGAGGTCACTATTTTTCTGCAAGCTGTAAGTGAAAAAGAAAGCAGTGGGAGTTTACTCCAAGTGAGTCGTCATTCGACACAGCGTGCTAACCCAATTACCTACTTTTCTAAAAACATGTCTAAAGATCACTGCAAATTCCCTCCTTTCTCGGGGAATAAGTGCCAAAGTAAAAATATGCAATTCAATATCGCCCTCGCAAACTAGCTGTTCCACTTCATACGTAAGCCACTGAACGGAAAAGTCGGAAAAGCTATGGATGAGTGAATTTACGTATATTGGTAAAAAGATCAAGGAAAACTAATACTTTCCTTTTTTTCCCTCCTTTTCCAACAAAAAATAGGAAACAAAAGGGATATTATTATAGAAGATCTGAAGATCATTCACCATTACAAGAGTTGGATGCAAGGGAAAAGCACATCCTCGTAAAAATTAAGTTCCTGCAGTTTGCAAAATCGAATAAAACTTGTATTAAGGCAGTCCTCTCCAGTTACATGAGAAGGAGAATCTAAACTACGAGAGTTTTGGGACAGGACGAGCAAAAAAATAAATAAACATTTCATGTTAATTCATGAACCAATGTTGCATTTATAGCTAATACAGCTGGGCAAATTAGAGAAAGTGCAGAAGAAAAAATATAGAGCAGGAGATCCTTAAGAATGGCTATAGCGACTCGAACTACTACAAGTCTTTTTTTACTGCCATCTTAATTTAATTAGGGGAAAGCGCAAGAAACGAGACAATGCAGTAAGCTTCTGGAAATTCCTTTTGCATTAACTAACTTTCCAGTGCTAATGCAGTTAGGAGGGAAAGGAAGTGAAAAAATATGTAGTTGCTGGGAACACATACCACCATGTAGGCATCCCCTATCGTCTCCACCTTGTACACGTCAAAGCTCTCAATGATGGAGTCAAAGCATGTGTACAGATCGTTTAGGAATTCGACCACCTACAAAAAAAGGAAAATCACATGAAATTACGTCTCAGCCTTCTTCACACAAAATAAAATCCGTCTCTTATCTATTATGTATTCGGCACAGTCTAATATTCTCCGTGATGCTCTCATAATCGATTTATTTTATGTGGAGGAAAAAAAAGGGATTTTTTTCTCATCACGAGCCGTACACATGTTAACGTACGTATTTAATTCATACAGATTTTTCTTTCGGAAGGAGAAAAATAAAAGAAAGTCGGCTAACCTGCAGTGGCGTCGACTGGGCTGACATGGACGTGAACCCGACAATATCGGAAAAGTAGATGGAGACGCAATCATAATTTTGAGCAGGTACACGAAGCCCTTCCTTCAGCTCTTCTGCGACCGAGGCGGGGATCAGCTCGTACAGAAGACTATCTTTTGTTGTCGGCAAAGATCAAATATCACAATAAAGTGAAGATGTAAGAAGAGCAAGAAACATAAACGCCGACAGTGAGAAGAAGGAAAGGTGAAGAGGATAAAAAACTTCCTTTTTTTGTTGAATTACGAGAAATGCAAAAATATTGGGTAAAGACGGGATGCACACGTAGTCAGGTATGTAAGAGAACTTGGAAAGTACGTAAACAGATTTAAAACTTTTTTTTTCGAGCTTTTAAGAAAAATTCAACGTATTATTTTGTAATAGGATATTGTGAAAGTGAAAGGTCTAAAACCTGGGGAGAAATATTTTGGGAGTATCAATAAAGGTGATGTGCACATCACTTTTCGTTCTTACCAGTTTTTCGTTTTTCCTCACTCAACTGTTTGGTCCTGTCATCTACAAGGATTTCCAGGTTGTTTGCGTACTTCTCCATGAGTCCAATCATTATATCGAAGATGTTGGAGCGCCTGAAATTTTGTCGTAATAGAAAGATGTGCATAGTATGAGTTGACGTCATTGACACATTTTGAATGTACATAAATCTCCTTATGTAAACTTTTAACTTTAATTAAATCTAACTCAAGTCTAGCAAAACACAACAAAGGAATAAAGCTGGCTGCTGGGAAATTAGTGTTGAGCAAGTGGGAGGCAACATACAGAATGCATTGATGATGGAAGGGCTCATCATCATAAAAGAAGCTTGAAGAGTCTTACATTCCCTTGTGCAGTGGGCGAAGTCTCATCCGGACTGCCTTAATGTCAGGTCTGGTTTCTGGTTCGTAGCTCAAGCAGTCTTTGAGGCACTCCCGAATTTGATCAAAATGTGTGATCCCGTTGGCATTGTTATTGTTTGCTGCTGTCAAAACTGGTGGCACACTGCTAGGTGGTACGGTTGCAGCTCCCCCACACTTACTATTCAGATGAGGGTTCTTCTTCGCATCAAAGAGAATATCAAATGAGTTGAGCGTAGTAGGCCAGAAAAGCTCATCAGGATCCACTTCCACATTGACAGAGCTCATTTTTGATGAAGTCTGGTATGGGATGGAAATCCCGTGACAAATCCTTTCCCGGATGTTTTTCTCCTCTTTGAGTCCTAAGTAGCTGGAGAGGGACTCGCGGCGAATCAGTTCCCAAAGGATGATGCCCAATGAGTAGATATCGCCTTTGCGGAGACCTTCAACGCAGCTTTTTTGAATCTGGGTCTGGGAAACAAAAAATACAAAAATATGTAGTGCTAAGCTTTTTCCCGTGATGAGTTCTCAAAGCTAATGAATCTGAAGCTTTCTATTTTTATAACTTCAGTAAAAATACACATTTCATGCAGTGCTCCACCTTTACCGATAAACATAAAAATGATTAATTCCCCGAAAAATAATCATTTTTCCATAAAAATATTTCATTTTTATTCAACTTGTCAATTTTGTACTTCTACATTATTACTTTCAGGTGTAATTTAGCAAATTAGCAACAACCCTTTCAATTTATTTAAGTGCAGTGCATTAAGCACTGTACG
>JAHZND010003067.1:0-34481 GCA_027744115.1 Acrocyrtus sp. NNG-2020 | reverse complement strand
ATGTGCACCAAAGAAGTAATTTATTTCTTCTATCTTTCTTATACTTTCTTTCTTCATTTCAAATGTACAGCTTCATTTTTTCATTAATTGACAATAAGCTAGCGAGCAACTGGAAACCGATCAATTTCTCTGCACGAAATTATATTAAAATGTAAAGTTATCTAGACTAGCCTTAAGCTACAGAATTTTCATACTTCTTTTGATGAAGATAAAGTCGAATTTTTTTTATGCAGTCCGAAGGCACAAAGAAAGCGTTCCATTTCAATAAAAGTTGCATTTGAAAATAAAACAGTCAGAGGTAACCTCCATTACCTCCACACTTTAATCGCTGACGCAGTTATTGCACTCTGTAAAAGGTTGCTGAATGCGAGCTAGATCTTTGTATTCCTTTTCTCCTAGGAATGTGGAGTGCTCTATCATGGTCAGATTTCGGAAAGATATGGTGCGAGCAGAAACGTTCTTGCGGCCCATGAGGTTAAAGTCACTCTCAACCGTCTTCTCCTTTTCTTGTTCTGCGCTGTTCGTTTAAAGTTAGAAAATTGCCCAACTAAAATTTGCCTAACCTTAACTTGCTACTAATCCTCATCTAGCTCATATAGCTTAGCTTACCAGTCAATTTCTGTGTCAATCTCTTTGAAACCTCAGATAATGCAGTAGCAGGGATAGGGACAGTACGGGGTGATGGGTGAGGTAGGTAAGAAGGTTGCCAGTGCCAATGTTGAATGTGCACCAGGTCAGTGCCAGTATTACAACCTCTTACAGAGCGGCTCTTTTCTAGTATGTTAGAAGAGAGTCGTTGGATTAACTTCCTACATTGCGAGGCCCCCTCAGGCTACAACAAAGTTTATTTGCATGTTCATATAGCTACCAGTCGCGTTTTAGAACTAGTTTGAACTGTTTACTATAGTAATCTGGAGCGTCGGTCCTCTAATGTAGAGAAAATCGTGTTTCATGTCTTTAAAATTATGTAAATCCGATTTAATATAGAAAAGAGTGAAGTTATATTTGATCACTAAATATAAATCTCATTATACCCCATTTATTTCACTATCATAAAAAGTATATGAGAAAAGATAAGCACGAGTACAGCAAGTGTCAACTAGCAGACAGGGTATGACATTCCACTTGTTACTGAAAAACAACCGATTTGATCAATTATTCCCCTTTCTGTTACTCATTTTAATGACCCTCTCAATTAACCTCGCTAAAAATGTATGAAGGAAAAAGTACGCGAGAAGAGCAGAATGAGTAACTCCACAAGAAAACCTTTACCAGTTTAGTACTTGGAAACAGATTTGCGCAAGTCATCGTTTTATCATGAAGCATGGAAAGAAAAAAACAAAATTGCCATAATTCAATAGCGATGCGGTTGGTTAATTGAAAAGAGGAGATGTTGATTAGCGCTTGTGGGTCGAGATTAAGATAAGTTCAATAGTTCACTTTCAAAAACTCTCATATGAGCTAAGCTAAGTTAGCGAGTGTCCAGTCACGAGTCGCGAAATAAAAGAGTAAAGAAGTTATTGATTTATTAATTTTTAGTATGCTTGAAAGGATACAGAAAAGTTTCAAACTGCATCGCTACACACAAGTTCCTTTATTTTTTGGAAGAAAATCCCAAAAAACCATTAAATGAGATCAGCAAATTATTAAGGTACTCATGAGCAACGGTAGATTAAGTTGAACAAAAAAAAATTCTACAAGAAAACCCACGCTATTAAAATTTGGCGCACTATAGTTGAGTCAGTCATGATTTTCTTTTCAGTCTGGTAGAATGAACTTAAATAAAAAATAAAAAGTGTTAGCCGTCTTCATATCTCCTTCTCCTTCTTAACGCCTCCTTCTCGACGACATTGCAAATACACACGTGGTCTCAAAACACTCATAACTAAACAGAGAACAGCCCATGCATCTTGAGCAGTGGCAGAATGTGCCTTCACCACAATTTGAACTCGAAAACTGTTTATATTTACAAAACTCTCCTGGTCCCTGTTTAAAAAATTAATTCCAAAAATTAAAAACTGAAAACTGTTATTAACCAATTATTTGAATGGAAATTTGCTAATATAATGTTTTTGTTCTATTAACCATTGCACATGACGGTCTATCACAAATATCTTTAACAATCCCGAACGAACATCCCACCGGTTGAACCCATCCTTCTACCGGTGGACTAGGACAACGTGGTTCCCTGCTTCTTGGAGCCGCTGAGACGTGCCTGAATAAGATCATTCCAAAAATTTGTATAAATGCGCAACTACAAATATGTAGGACTCTTTCAAATTGAAAATTTTATACACTTACGCTTCTCTAACCACAATCTCTGCAACTATAACTATCAGTACCAGCTTACAAAGCAGTATTGTTACGCACCCACACATCGTATATAAATTTTTAAATAAAAAAACTTTGAGATCTTGAAAGTTCCTCTTTACTCACACATATTTAGTGTAGCAAAACTCTGGGCCCCACTGAATCGTGCCGTATCCTCAGGCTCATCTTTATATATACGCACAAGTCTTTGCAAAATTCAATCTTTACCAATGATTATACACACGCGACGTGAATCGTACATCATGCTTTGGCAATGTGCTCCCATAAAAAGTAAATTTTTGTTCCTTTTGGTTAGTAACAGAACTATGAGCATGGAAAAATATGTCATGCGAGACATTTTTTGATAGCTTGGGAGCTAGTCCGTCCACGGACTTCCTTTCAAAACAGAGTTCTACCTGATTGAATTATGTATCCATATCTCACACCTCTGTTGGCCTTATCTTAATGAGCTCGGTTTATCAAACAATTACTTAGAATAGTTCCAATCTAATGCAACAAACAGAAATAGTGCGCAAAAATATCTAACATGAAAATGAGCATAGGAATACTGTTACATACTATTTACTAAAATATGTAGCGTAAAGCAATTTACATTTTAAATCCTTCAATCATTGTATTAACTTTTATCCTTTCTTCTCCTTTCTCTCCCTACACAGATCATAGTCCGAGAACTTAATTACTTTATTTACTTGAACTCCTCACACTCTAATCTGTCTCTTCTCTATCATTTTGCTTTTTTGTTCAAGTGTCACTGGCAGCAGAAACATTAGCACGACTAATATGAGTGAAAAAGATTTCATTCTGATGTGAGAAAGGAAAAATTGTAGAAGTACAAAAAGCAGTCAGAATAACTCCACAAGTACTTCATATGAAAGACAGGTCATAACAAATGAAAAAATTAAACTATTTTTTTGATCTCAGTATCTGTTAATATGGCACGGGAGAGGAAATTTGATATGAACTAATCGAATTAATATATATGTTAGTATAAGTAAAGAAATTATTCATTTGCTGCATTTGCCAAGAAATTTATTGCTTTTAAGTGAAATGTCTTGCCGTTGGTGCCACGCTTTTCGCCGCATGAAACTGGAGCAAGTGACCTTTTTCAATTAACAAAAGGGACACGATGCAAAATTATAAAATCGCATGCTTTTGTAACACCAGCACCATTCAATCGATTGACTATTTCAGCTAATATTTGTGACCACAAAGCATTATTTTCAAAGTTCATAAAGAATGAAATTACTGCAGATTACCTCAAGCATTCATCGAAAATACATTTTCATACGTGAATGTTTCTCACCAAAAAATTAATACTTAAATCTACATACGGCGGGTACGTCGTATCATAGTCCTATTATAGGACTCCTATATGGCATTTCCATAACAGTTAAAAGGTACTTAGCGCAAAAACCCTCAGTAAACACACTACTAGCAATAAAAACTTCATTATACTTTAAGTGCGTTTATTTACTCCTATGGACTTTAGCTGACAATAAGTCAGCAAACAACTTTAAAACCTAAATTTAATGTAAAATTACAGCTATCGGTCGGCAAGCTTGGAATGACTTGTCCTTGCTTTCCATCGTGTGAAAACTTCGAGCTGAGTAGTTCTACAACTATTACGTTGTGAAACAGGGCAACCGAGATGAAGGACGTTGAATACATTTCATATTTCTATAGAACATATTTTTCCTTTTCTTACTTCTTTTTCATTTCGCCATTTAGAATCATCAGTATCACCACATTGGGGGACAAGCTAGAAATAAAGCAGTTTAAATTGCATTCTTGGATTCCTCAAAAACTGATTTGCGGTATTTGCTCCATCTTAGGAGTTTTTGCTTCTTTAAGTAGTTTGCGTGTCACATTCCCCACCAACTCAAAGAACCCTTCTCAATATTTCCTTTTCTTCGATTACTTCTTCGGATTTATTAAAGAATTGCTTGTGCTGAGAATGTTCTGGTTTAGGCATGGTGACTGCCTTCAAGTTCTCTCGTTTCTGAGTAGCGAATCGTTTCAGAGAAGCCGATTCCTGATACCTGATGGTAACCTGCGACGAAGAAGTCTACTACTGAGAATGATCTGTACTAAATGGACAACTATAGTTGCCTGCTCATTGTATGCACTTGTTGGATTCACGTCATTTTTGGATGTTCCTCGCCGTAATTATTACAAGGAAGACGATTTTCAGTCTTCATGGTGGACTGTAATATTCGTCGACACATGGAATGAAATGAAGCACTTTACTTGTAGAGATTTTCTCTTAGGGAACTGCACGGATTCGTCTTGGAGGGAGACGATGGTTTCTATACTGGCAGTTCAGACAGTTGCTCGATACCTGCACTGGCACCTGCTGGAAGCTTTCTTTTCCTTGTTCCAATTACTCTCAGTTTTTACCCTCTGGTCTGTTGTAAAGGCTTCATCGGTTCATATTGAACTTGCAAACAAAGAAGCATCTCGGAATTCTTTGGATAACCTTGAGCAGCAGGAGCAAAATAATACTAGACAACCTTCTGCGTATGGACTGCGTTGGGAAGAACTGATTCAGCATGTTAACACCCTAGTTAATTTATCCAACTTGGTAGCGAAAGTGATGGGAAATGCATTTACTTTCCAGATTCTACAGTTCATTGTGTATTACTCTACCCACATTGACCAAGCTTTCATAGAAGCACATTCATCCCGAGAAATGCTTATGCTATTGACACTTCTTCTTTACGCTGTAGGGGATTCTGCTATTCTTCTGTTCGCTACGGATATTTGTCAGCAGGTTTTTCAAAAATGAACTGAATTGTATATAAAAGAAATAAGGTGGATTAATGATTTAATAATGAGCGGATTTTATTTGGTTGCTAAAATTGTAATTCATCAAAATTTGAAGATGGAAGCTTTCAAGGCATGGTTGGCCAATTCAGTGCTAGAAAGTGGAACATATCTTACCCCATCTCTTCGATTTCAAATTGACCTTATAATTAACGGACCAAACAAGGATGCCGTCTCGATCAGGGGAAGCAACCGATTCCCAGTTAACTACTGTCTTGTAGCTAGTGTAAAGAGCATTGACACTTGTATTTTGTATTTATAAAATAATTACCTAAATAGCTTGTCTAATTCTTTTTTACAATATTACAGATACTGAGCACCACCGTGACATTCTTCATAATATGCGTGCAGTCCAGAGAGTAACTCTACTTACAATTAGTAGCTCAATGTGAAAAATGCAGCACAATTCTTGCAAGCTCAAGGGCATACGGACAAGAGTTAAATGTTTTACCCTGAATTTGGCCCAAAATCGGATAAGTATTTGATAATCGGTATCGGTAAAGTTGCACAAAACATTTTTATTGGGCTATAAAATAAAATTTTAATGTAGATAAGTAAATATTTTGTAAGTGTAACATTGTAACTTTTAAAATGAGTAAACCAGTAAACAGTTTATTATTATTATCAAAAGTTAATTCTAATTTTCATCAAGTTCAATCCTAGCAGTAATCGCTTTCCTGCCTTCTGCCCACTCCGGAAGTACTTCCAAAGCTAGTCTCACAAATCTTGAGGTGTTCACGTTAGCAAGCTTTCTGTTTTTTTTATTTTTTGCAATGATTTTCCTTCTCGACTTCATTTTCTTTTTGGCGGCATCGACAGCTTTAGAGTACAATTCAATAAATCTCTTTTGTTCTTTCTTCGATCTTTTTCCTTCCTTCGTGAGGAAGCACTTGGTCAGCAGTATCACAGAGTGCTCAAGCAGTTCTCGGATAAGTTTATTTTTCTTTTGAATAGCCATTTCGTATAACTCCTCTGCTACACTGGCAAACGTTCCTTCTACAACGTCGTCGCATCCTGTGAATTTCTTTACCCTATTTAGGTTATCAAGTATTCCGATGACTTTTGTGGGTAATCCTGAATTCTTCAGTTTCAGTGAATTTTGAAGACAGTGCACGCAAGGCATCAGAATAATAAGAAGTGAACTCGCTGGCATGCCCTTAAAATTTCGACGGATATACAGCTCTACCAAACGTAAATTTCTCATAAGGGCTCGAACACTGGAGCGGTCCCCTTCCTTCATTGATTTCTTGACTGCAAACACTTTCGCCAGTGCGCCATCCATTTTCTTTAGATCTTCTTCGGTTGCTTCATCTAAAGGGATAGGTTCCTCCAAATCGGAATCATTTCCATTCCCGTCCCCTTTTTCATTCTTACCAAACATTTCTTTCAGCTTAGCAATTTGTGCTGAGTCCAGTTTTGACTTCTTTCTTGGTGGATTATCACCTTCCCCATCGTCACTGTCGACTTCCATTTCCTCAGCATCTTCTCCGTCGCCATCAGAATCAAGATTATCTTCCTCTTCTGCTTCTGAATTATCCTCTTCCTCTGCTTCAAATTCAGCGTCAATTGCTTCTGCAAATACTTGTATTAAATCTTCCTTCACTTTTCCTTCTATCAACAATTTATTGAACAGCCATTCATAGTTAAAGGCAGGGTTTGGATCGCGTACAACAGTGGTAGTAATAAATTTCCATAATTCGGCAAGATCTTCCTGATCTTCATCTGTACTTTTACATGATTTTGCAATCTCTATCAGTGTTAACGCAATTTCACCTGCTGAATTTATTGTTTGCGATTCATCTAATAAAACTCGGATGGAGTGCGACTTCAAAATGTATTCAAGGTGAGGACTACCAAGTTTTTTCAAAGCTTTTCTGATACTTTTCAGAGCATTTAGAGTCTCTTGATTCTTGGTAAACTCGGAAGAATTCTCCATAATGTGGGAACTTAGCATAGAAATGAATTCAAAGTTTTGTGTCGATGATAAGATAAGGTTGAGCGTGTCTAGTGCGCAGTTTTTTAATTGCCCGTGGATTTCAGTAAGGGATGAACTGTTTTCATCTGAATCCTGCTTATCTTCGCTGGTCTCCTCTTTTATTTTGATAGAAACTTCTTCAATACCTTGTGCAATACCCAGAAGACGCTTCCCAACCTCAAACTTCACTTCCGAACTTGCTTTCTGGGAAAGTCCAATTCTGCCAAGAGTTTGTAAATAAACAATTGCCATTCTAGGCCCAAGTTTTTCTGTTGATTTTTCTTCAAACAAGTTGGCAACCAGAATTGACTCAAGGATTTCCAAATCGTGAGATTTTAGCCTGAGAAAGAAAGGTCGTAACACAGAGTGCAGGTACTTGTACTCGTGGAGGAGATTTGGAGGGTCTTCTGCTTCAAAAAATATTTTAAGTAGGACCTTTCGCTGCTTTTTTCCTAAAGTTGCAGATTTATCGTCTTCTACTTTCTTTGAATTCCAATTCAAAAGAAGTTCGATTGTCTCTCTGGACTGTTTGTGAAACTCTTTGTCATCCAACTTAAACACACTCAACAGCAGGCGCAAAAGATTCTTAGATACGATGGAGGTAATTGAAATATTAGCACCTATAGCCTTTTTCACAGATAAGCACAGCAACTCGAACTGCGTTGATTTAATATTTTCCACTACAGTCCCAAAATATTTTTATGGAGGTAATTGAAATATTAGCACCTATAGCCTTTTTCACAGATAAGCACAGCAACTCGAACTGCGTTGATTTAATATTTTCCACTATAGTCCCAAAATATTTCCCGATTTCGGTTGAAGGGGCCGTAGATAAATGTTTGAAAATGGCGTTCAAGAATATTTCTTGAAATGAGATAGGACCTGCCTGAAATAAAGCATATTCAAACTATTAATGTTTTTCAATTCAAATTCAACTACCCGTTTCAAAATTTTTAGCATCTAATACTCTTCATGAAATTTAAAAACTTACTAAGAACGATTTTGCAATTTTTTCAACATCATTTAAGCAGTCAAAATCATTCCTATACTCTCCATTTTTACTGTCCATTGCTAGTTGAACAATGCAGCAAAAATTTGCCGAATTCACAGCGACAGCATCCTGTGCGTCTTGTGCATTCTCTTCCTCCTCAGAAGTGTCATCATCTTTTATATCTTTCTTTTTCTTGGATTTCGAAAAAAATAAACAGCTTATAGATGGCCACACCAGTGAATCAAATGCATCCTGAGTTAGCGTTCCGTCTTGCAAAATATGACTAAGGAAGGGAGTCGCAAGCTGAAAATATGTTGATTTTTTCTGAGACAAATCGACAAGGTCCTTGAGTGCTGCCTGGAAGAAACTTTCGTCCTTAGCAAGATTCACCACGGGAATTGTCCTAAAAATTGCACCAGTACAGAGAATCCTTGCAATGTAAATTAGCCGACGCTCCTTCAAAACGACAAATTCAAGAACGGAAAACCGAAAATGTAACAAATTGACAACTGACTAGATGATTTGATGTATTTTAAAATTCATTCCAGATTCTATAAAGTGAGACTGTTATAACATACTTTCTTGGAATTTTCCTTGCTGGTAACAAGTTCCTTCTGGATATGGCCAAAAAGGTCGAAAGGGTCTACTTTCTGCAAACTAAGAAGCGTAGTCAGAGTCGAATAAGCACCTGCTCTAGTTGAAACCTTCGTTGACTCCATCCCCGTCACTAATCGTCTTACAAGGTAGTTAAGCTCGTCCTTATTCTGTGCCAAGTAGAAACTTAGTTAAAAATTTGTACGTATTCACAAATAAACATATGAATAAACAAAAACATATCCAAATTTTACATATACGTAATTTATTATTTATTTTCTGTCATTTGGTTTTTGAACTCCCTTTTAACTATGTACCTTTGAAACATGCTGGAAAATTTTAAGGGCCGCATTTTTGCTGACTTTTGGGTCAGCATTGCCCAAATTTTGAATTTCTTGAAGCATTTTACTTTACTCTCAAATTGCAATTGATTATTTTACGTATACCATAAAGGGAACTTCGTAAAAAAGTACGTCTTCTCAAACTTCGTCAAACTTTCCCCGTCAGTTGAAAATATTCTCGATGAAATTTAAAAATTAACGAACTACTTTATACGTTATTACTGCTGAAGTGTTAAATTGCAAACTATTGACTATTTAAAAAAAACAAAGAAAATAGTTAAAAATTAAACATTATGATGGTCTGAAATGGAGAACAGCAGCGTGGAAAAACATACAAGCTATGCGAGCATGTTCAGGCAGCTTTAGAGCACTTTTAAAGAGCTGTTATGGGGCGTAGTGTGACAAAGAGAGTGTATGTATTGCAATGCAGCAGAATAGGTGTAACAGTTTAGTTCGCCGACTGGCTGATATTTGTAAACAAAGCTTTTGGACAAATAAATAGATCGAATTTTTTATATTAAAAAAGTAATCAATAGCCAAAGTGAATTGAGCGCAGTTAATTATCAGCTTGTGTAATTTGTAACGATTCAATAGAGATATAATAAAATCCGGTTAGTAGTCAACATTAATAATATTTGTTACCTAATTTAATTATAACATTACACATGAATAGTATGGTTAATTTTGGAAGTTGTGTAAAAATAAATGTTTGTTTTATTCTTTTTTTGGTGAGATTGTAAAGAAATGGGACGGAATACCAAGAAAAGGCAAGCCTTTGATTACGAAGGTCGACCAAATGTAGATGTGGAAGTCCTGATAGCTCGTGATCCTATGATGGGTCTTGATAGCGATGAAGAAATTGATTTGGGAGGATCTGTACTTCCAGCAGCCTCCGTTACAGGCTCCCGAAATTCAGACAGAAGAGATTCCTTCTCTTCCTCCAGCTCCAATCAAAAGACCAAGCGAAAGAGGAATAATAGCAAAAAGAAGGACAAAAAGAAAGATGCGGATGTCAACGAGGATGGCGTTGACAACGAGGAGGTGTTTTACGTGGAGAAAATTAAGGACAAGCGATGGAATAATGGAAGGTGGGAGTGGCTTCTTCAATGGCAGGGATATGGCCCGTAAGTTACTAAAAATAATAGACTCTATACTATATCGTATTTCTAAAAAAGTAAAAAAATGAAGTACTTAAATTATTCTTCGTTGACATAACGTGATATAGGCTATTGCTTTGATATTTTTAATTGAACTTAAAGTGAATTCGACACTTGGGAACCCACCGAAAACATGGACTGTGATGACCTTCTTCAAGAATTTGAAGCTGTTTGGAAGGTTTGTGTATTCGTTGAGATAAAAGAGCTCCATAACATAATTTAATGTAGCATTCATTTTATGGTTACAATTTTAAATTTGTAAAAGCTGCCTTTAAATTTACAGAACAAACCCAAGTATGGATTTGACCGTGGGTTGATTGCGAGAGAAATTGTTGGAATCTGCATTGTAAAAGGAAAACCAATGTTTCTGGTGCTGTACAAGGGTTCTGACGATGCTGAATTTGTTCCTACGAAGGAATGTACTCGTAAATGTCCTAGTTTAGTTATAGAATTTTATGAAAATCGTCAAATTGCTAAACCTGAAGAAGACTTAGACGATAAAGATAATCCTCATGCGCCTCCAACTTTACACAAGCAAGTGGGGGCATGAAAACTGTTCATATGTTATGAAAATCGTCAAATTGCTAAACCTGAAGAAGACTTAGACGATAAAGATAATCCTCATGCGCCTCCAACTTTACACAAGCAAGTGGGGGCATGAAATCGAAGGGGTTAAAAAAACTGTTCATATGAACCTCGTACGTTGTTTTATATATTTACTTTTTATTTTGGCTACTAATAATGTACTACATAGCTTAATTACTGGATAATTCACTGGCGTATGTTTAAAGCTTTCACTTACTACTGTACCACTTTTAGTAAAAATTAAAGTATTGTAGCTGTCTCTACTACGTAAGAGGAAAATGATGGAAAACTGTGTTGTTTGCAAATTTTAGTATGTTTGTTTCGGAACATAATTCCTGCGTTATTTAATCAATTAATTAGCCGTTAAAATGGAACTTCCTACTAAAGTGTGGANATGGAAAACTGTGTTGTTTGCAAATTTTAGTATGTTTGTTTCGGAACATAATTCCTGCGTTATTTAATCAATTAATTAGCCGTTAAAATGGAACTTCCTACTAAAGTGTGGAGGTGTTAGTATGTAAGAAGTTTGGACTTAATAATTCGTAAATTATGTTCATCTACTTTTGTCGTAATAGATAAAAAATGTATTCCTCTTTTAACCGAAATTTCCTTCGTAAAATCATAAATTTATTATTTTTAGTGCAACTGAACTTTAATTAATAGGGGCATGGGTTACTGAGCTCTTTTTATGAAGTGGAATTAAGTATAAATGCCGTATAAATCATTACCTGTAGAATTAACCCAAATATAGAGCATGCTTGCTATGCAGAAAATTTGAAAGAAAACTTACTATAAAAGAGGATTTTACATTACTCTACCGTCAAGCAACTGTTACTTCTGCCCATCCAAATTGAACTTGTCAAAAACGCAAACATATATTTCCACCTACATTAGGTATTTGAGTGAAGATGGCAAAATTTGAACTTGCTTTGCTTGCTGTCGGCCTTGTCCTGTGCGCTCATCTTACTGAAGCAGCACCATCTGATACCAATCCTAACTGCCCACCGGCACCTCCAAACCAGGTAAAACATTTATAATGTGTACTCATATCTCATATTTATACGTAAATTATCACACGCCATTAAAAATCCTTATTAAATAATACCTTTTTCGATTTCATATTTTAGCCAATTCTTGGGCCGTGTACCAAGGACAGCGATTGTAATCCCAACAACTGCAAAAGCTTGCCAACTATGGATGCCTTCCACCTGACCAAATCAGTCTGCGCCATATGTCCTGGAGCTACTTCTGGGCAATGTTCGTGCTCTTATGACAAATGCACATAATCCACTCGCAAAACAATCTGCGATATTACGATATATGAAAACTTCACAATTATGATTCAACTTGTATAATATATAAAATGGGTTGCATATGGAAGGATTGTCTTCGCTATAATAAAGTTCCAAATTATCTGCATTAAAAATTTTGTTTTCATTTCCAACTTTATGGCTCATTGTTTCATACTTAAGTAGTAATTAAGGAACACCTTGTATTATTTGTATTCTAAAAGTCTATAATATAGTCTAATAGTCTATTTTCGCTCACAATATAGTTATTGACTTTAGGAAAACTAATTTCCCCAGAAATCTACAAAAAGATAGAAGAATTATTTCTAAGTCAGTTGAGTGTACACTTAAAAATTAAGGGAAATCATAATGCACGGACTGACACAGTAGGTAGTGGTAGAGAAGATCGAAATACCGGGTGCAGCTTAATTAATCTACACTCCACATTAATTTAATGTACGGTTTAATCAGCAGAAATGAATCAGTAGAAAACAAATAATAGATAAAAACGGGACAATTTAGCAAAATTAACTAGATTAATTTCTGCTAATTTAACCGTAGGTTAAAATTAGAGTAGAATAATTAAACTGTCATTAAACATCTTTAACATATCAAAGCTATGCTCACCATTCCGATATTAATTTTCGTCATGAATACAATTTTCTGACCTTTTTTTTAGATTTCTATTTCTGGTGAAATTAGTTTTCATAAAATCAATAAATGTTCTAGGATATAGGTATGCATGTTTGTATGTAGGATTTATGATAAATTAATAAAAATGCTGTTTGTAATACCAATGTTGATACCAAGTTTACGATAATAAGATTTTATTTTAGGTATATAAAAACTGACAGGCTGACTGACTTATTAGCTAAATTGATTTTTGATTTTCCAAATCATTACTTTCGTAAAATCAAATTCTTACTTCAAATTTTAGAGTTATATGTAACAGAAAAATCCAAATTTGAACTTTTTAAACAGCAAAACCGTGTGTAGATGCCTACCTACCATATGAATTACATACGAAGACCTGAAGAATATACACGTTCACCGCAGATGCGCATTCAAATTCTAAAGTAAGTAATATTTCCAATTACTAGGGTAAACTATGCATTGTGCATATTTCTGCAATATGCATTCCTGAATCAAGGCAAAATCAGCTAACTGAATATTTTTGTCACAAAACAGTTTTATTGAGAAAAGGACTTTTGGTTTCTGGCGAATGTGATGCAGTTAATAATGTTTTATTCTTTGTACATTCCTTTGGCTATGCTTAATTAATCTTCTCATAGATGAAATGTGATGCCATAAAATTGTTGCTGTTGCTGCTTACCAAAATGTCACGCTTCATAAACAACCCTTTTGAGTATGTAGCACTTTCCATTCTCCATGCTCTTCACTTCACAAGTCATCAAAAATAGTTTATTGAAAAGTGGTGATTATAGACAAGTGATTTGATTTATGTTCCTAGCTAAAACTCAATTTGAAATATGCATACTCTGTAAATATAGCCAAAACTGCTGACGTCAAAAATTATTATTAGATTTAAGTCAAAACTTAAAACTTTTATTTATCATGCTTCTAAACAATCTATTTACATTTTCCTTTCCAGTATAAAAGAGGGGAAATCTTCTCATTAATCACACACTTTTAATTTCAAGTATACCGTCACCACAAATAATATTATCTTCCATTTTGAAACCCAAAACTTAAATTCAAATTAAGAAAAGATGGCGAAAATCGGTTTCCTTCTTGCTGCCTTTGCTGTCGTTGCACTAAGCAACATTATGTCTGCATCTGCTGATGTACCTCCTGGTTGCCCTCCAGCACCACCAAATCAGGTAATTAAAATAACTGGGATACGAACTTACTCTTAATTATGTGACTGTAAACGTTAATTTTATTAATTGCTTCAGCTCTAACTGAATTTATAATTTGTTTCTTTTTTTAGCCAATTCTTGGCCCATGCAAATCCGACGGAGATTGCAACCCTTTGAATTGTAAAAATATACCAGCTATGGTTGCCACGTCAATGACAAAATCAGTATGTGCCAAATGTAACCCAGCCGACGCTACTTCTTCTGGAGAGTGCTCGTGCGCTTACGACAAATGTACACCTAAATAAGACCTTCAATATTCCTACAGTGACCCTGCTCCAAGATGAAATCTGAAGTGACTTTAATTAGTATATAAAAGAACAAATGCTTGAAACCATTCTAAAATTGAATTGTTCATATAACATCTTGCAATAAAACTATAAATTAGTAGCATTTAAAAACACGTACTTCAAATTACTTTCATCATTTTAATGTCAAAAAGGTTACTTTTAAGATTCACAATTTCATTTCAACTGGAAATGTAATGTCAGAAAATTTTAGTCACGGCAATGCGCATAGATTTATCGATGATAGACGAGAAAAGAGAACAAAGAGCTTTGGACTGTCACGGGACGGGGCTGAGCCTGAGCCGGGGAAGCGAACGTAAACATAAAAAATTTATGCTGGAGGAGAACTTAGAAGTGAGAAGCAGCTGTATTTTGTTCACTCTTATTGTTGTTGCAAATGCAATCCTTCACATTGGAAAGTCAGTCTTTTTGCCGGTCAGGTGCCGACTCAGCGGAGAGATTTCCCTAAAATCAGGAAAATAACAATTAATTAGAATTCACAACCATGGGGATCCTGGAGCATTTTGCTAAGTGTAAAACTCTGCTAGATTACCTCAAAACATTACCCAATCATGTGGTTGATGACCTGTATGGTTACCCTGAAGCTTGTCTTGCAATATTCCGGTATTATCAATTGATCTAAAATTCAAGCTGTACATTTTATATTTTATTTTTGATACACGGTAGTTTAAAAATTATTAATGATTACAACGAAGTCAATTGTTTCTCCCTTTTGTAGCGAACTTCCAAAGCTAGCTCAGAACTACGTTCTGAGAATTCTATACGTGGAGCAAGTTATTCCACAAGCAGTCATTGGAACTTGGGTGTCACAAGCACACATCAAGTAAATTCAATCGTTTCTCCTAATATTACATTTTGTTAAAGTTTGATACACGTTTTATTTCTACTTCGATATGTGTAAATCTTTTAGATATTTTGGAATTAAATTGTGTACAAAATAGTGTTAACAATTATAATGTTTCCATGCAGGGAACATACTAAAGCTTCGGAGGCTCTAACAAGCTTGCGTGTATGGAAGGAGGTAACTATGCAAGGTGGACTTCCTGGGTGGATGCTGGATCACAGATTTCGTCATCAATTGAAAGTCGCCCTGCTGGGAGGGTAAATAGCAGTTTGTTTTCTTTACCTTTCTCTGTAGTAAATTTTAATCGCAACAGATTAAAAGATTCACTCTCATTCAAATTAAATATGTATTGAATTAATACAATATATATAAACCTAAGTTACACTAGTAATTATGGTATCTTCTGCAAATTACTTAATATTTAGAGGAAAAGAGTGGACGAAAAGCTCTAAACTGGACCAAGATAGTAAACCGAAAACAATACGAGATTTAGATGCATATGCACTGGACCGCTGGGAGGCTTTACTGCATTTCCTTACAGAACGACAGCAGAAGAATGATGCGATTTCTAAAGATGCTATTGCAACATTAACTCATGCCGGCTTAATGTATAACTCTGAAATCAAATGTTTAATCATAGTCAAGTTTTATGATAATATAGTTATTATAAAATCTAAAACAATGTTATTAAATTATACAATCATTGTTTTAATAATCTTACAGGGAACAAGCTGGTCAGGGTTCACCCCCTTCTATTACAAATGAAGGATTTCAATTTCTTCTGCAGGATACCGCTTCCCAGGTTTGGTACTTCATCGTCAAATATCTTGAAGCTGCTGAAACAAGAGGTTTGAGCGTGGCAAAGTGCTTAGCTTTCCTCTTTTCATTATCATTTGCGACACTTGGACGAGATTATGGAACTGATGGATTTGATGATGGAATGCAATTATTTATGCAGCATTTGAGAGAGTTTGGTTTAATCTACCAAAGAACAGTAAATTACAATTTTCATGAATTGTTGTTAATAGTGCTGTGTACATACATAGCTTACTTATCTACCTATGTCATTAATGATTATGATTTAAAATTTTACATTGATGCTTTTATTTGTTTTATTGTTCTTTGAACATAGAGAAAGGCTGGAAGATTTTATCCGACTCGACTTGCTTTGAACTTAGCCTCAAAGAATAATAAGATTTCTTTGGATACTGAAAAACACAGGACTGGATTTTTGGTTGTAGAAACGAATTACAGAGTATACGCCTATACTGACTCAGGTTAGTTAGCGAAAAGCCAATTACCTTGTTGCATTTATCTTTTAGGTATCATTATCATTATTCGATAATTAAAATATCAAAAACAGAATTTAGGGTTTTACACTTACACTATACATTTAAAAATATTATATAAATTGTTAATTATATTTTAGTATACCTTATTTGACAATTTATTCCCATTTAGATTTGCAGCTTGCACTTGTTGGAATGTTTACACAATTTCTTTTTCGCTTTCCAAATTTGGTTGTTGGAGTAATTACCAGAGACTCTGTTCGGCAAGCTTTACGAAGTGGAATCTCGGCAGATCAGATAATTTCGTTTTTGAAAATGCATGCTCATCCGGAAATGATTAAATCGTATGTATTTAAATAGAATTTTATTTTTATGACTCCTACGGCAACATAAAATCTCGGAAATCCACATTTGAGAGCAGTTTTTCTGAATGGAGAAGTCGCATAGAGTGGCAATTTTTCCAACTTTTAAGTGGTCTAAAGATTAAGCTTAAATAAAAATGTTCAAAATGACAAATGGTCATTTTTATACCGCAAGCGCAAGTCTCCTAGTAAAAAAACATGCCTTCAAATGCAGATTGGGATTTCCTAGACATGGTGCTCTAGGTTCCATAAAGTTACATAATATTATGATAATTACTACGATATCCATTATTTTGCCATGGAAAACACTTCATTTTAGAAAGCAATATTTTCGAAGGAATTGTAAAATCTTAAAGTAATGGCATATGCCAGAATTTTTTGGTTTTGAAATTTGCGTACGAAACGATCCGATATGGTCATTGTATTAAAAAATTATAAGTTAGCGTTGAGTTAGACCCTCGTGAAAGTTTATGTTTTGTTTTCTGACGATACTGATTATAATTTTGTAGTTCTCCTAACGTAAACAACCCCTTGCCGCCAACGATTGTGGACCAAATCAGGCTGTGGGAAATGGAACGAAACCGATTGACATTCACTGAAAGTGCTCTTTACAACCAATTTCTATCACAAAGAGATTATGAAGTTGTACGAGACTATGCGCAGGAAATTGGAGTTCTCCTTCATTCTTCTGATCAAAAGAGAACTGTTGTGGTTAAGGGCGTAGGACATGACGAAGTTAAAAAATTTTGGAAAAAACATTCCAAAGGAAATTAAACAGGTTAAACAATACAAATACATAGAAGTAACTACTTACCCTTCTATATATTTAAGACGATAAAATATTACAATTGTAAATTTTGTCTTTCTCATATTTTTTTAATATTATAATTTACTGATTGATCAAAACAACATAAGTATAAATATAAAAATATATTATGTAATAATAGGTATATAATTTATAAAAATATAAACTTAAATATAAGAACTGAAAACAAATAATGGTTTAGGTTTATATGAATGAATAAAAAGATTTTTTATTTTTTTAAACAATTCAGCAATGTCATACAAAGAACATCGAAAAGTAGAACATTTGTCACCGGCTAGTTTCAAGCAGCAACCTTGATAATTAATGCAGTATTAATACTTCCTCCGTTCTTGAACGAAAATGAAGATTTATTACTTCACCTTTTGCTTTCATGTATTTCTGTCATAGAAGTTTTTCGTTACACATGCATATACCCAGGAATCTCCAAGTGTGACCAAAAATTTAAGGATGTCCACTTATGGGATGAGGAGACTTGCGGTTTGAAAATGTTAGTTTATGGTTTTTCAGAGAAGTTAAAAATCAAGCGACTTTACGCGAACGTAGCACGGTAGAGGTAAACTACATGATGACTAGACTAGTAGGCTAACTAGACTATCGTATAAATTAAATGGAAAATGGAATAAGCAAACAATATGGTCAGTTAATGCAGAAACCGCTGGACAAAGATTATCAATTATGCTGCTATTTCGTAGCGACAGGGCAGGCCACCTAGTGCTTGTTTTATGGTCTCTCTATACTGTATCTGTATACTCTATACTCTCTATTTACTCTAGTATATAGTGCTACTCGCACTCCCTGCTGTCCTCGGAAATCTAAGAAATCCTCAGCTGTTTTTTCCAAACTGAAACTTTTGACATTTGACATAATATTACAAGAAATTACAGTAGAGCAGTGACTATTAGTGATTATAGTAGTGACTGCCAAAACGCAGTATGAAAAAAGGAAAGAAAGAAAGCTTTCGTTTAATGTTTAATTGTACTGGTTTATTTAAGTGGTTTATTGTTTAACTCTGACATATTATGAACTGTGCTAGTACTATTGTACTGTATTATTTTAATGGACTATAGCAAAGTAATTCGAATATTACTGATTTCTCCACTTCTGCCTTTCGTCGACGGTTCTACCTTGTAAAAAATATATCTGCTTGAACGCGGTCTCTGGCACTATATTTTTATGAAGACCTAGAACTAATAAATGAATGTAACGGGAAGATCTATTTTTTACTTCAAATCTGGGATTACTGATGACCCCGAAGAAAAAAAGATGATTTCCGTGTCAAGTAAGTAATGAGCTTTTTGGATTAAGATTATTATGCATCGATAATCGACAAGATAAGTTATAATTTATTTATCTTTACTACAAGTCTGCAGTTTACAAATCCAATCCAACTACCTTTTTAGTATTAGTTTATTTTCAAAATTTATCAAGGTTATATAGCACTGCTACAGTCGTAGCTAGCTTAGCTGTTAATTTAAAAACAAATTTGTCTTAAAAATCCACACATGATTCAAAGCCCAAGTGCGTTTCAAGTTCTATGTTCGAAACCTTCCGATGTTTTCTACATCCTGCACTCTTGACAGCACTCAGAACTCGTAATACTTTCTAGGTTTAGTCCATACAAAAACTTTCTTCCCACACCCTCCATGTCATGTACATCATAAAGCCTATACCAACCTTTTTTTTTATACATTTCTGACTTCAATTTGAACATTTAGGTAATATGTACGGTCGCATGATGCCATCCATGCCATGCATGTTTCGAACTTTCGAACGTTCTTCACAAAGAGTGAATTTTCGCACGGAACGGAGCAGTACTTTCAGCTGCTAAACTGCTGAGAAGGGAAATTTCATAGAGTCAGGTTTTATTTAGTTATTGGGTGATGGGAGTGTGCCCACACACTCCCCTCTTTAGCTTTTCCACTCTTCTTTTTATTTCACTTTTACGTCAAGTCCAAGTAATATTTTGGTCTCGCACTGAAAACTCTTTGCAAAATAAAATATCTTCTGTAGCTTCTCTCGAACCTCTTAGTACGTCTGTAATTTTGCTAAGAAGCAGAAGCATCGTGTTAATTTTTGTATTCTTTTGGGATCATGAAAGAAAAATCGGGAATATATCCAAAAAAAAGGCTTCCCGTGTCTTATCGTCACTCGGCGCACTTTGTATTATGCAGTGTAAAAATAATAAAGGTTGGCAGTTGGTTTGCTATTATTATTGGTATATCTATGCATGTGAGGAGGAAAGAGGAGGAGGTGGACCAAAATAATTCGGTATTCCTCCCTATGCATCCTCCTTTCCTTGTGGCGTGATGATGTTCGATGTGATGATGAGGAAGAAAATTGAAGTGATGATGATCAGTTCTTTTTGGAATTCTCAATTTTCCCATTCTCTCCTTTAAAAACATTTTTCGGAGAGAGAAAAGAGAGTGAACTGATTTTGTGCTTTTTGCAGTCCTTCCTCCCATTTTTAATTTTTTGCAAAGAAAAAAATTATGTACTTTGAAAATGTAAATATTTTTGTAATCATTTTTTGATATTTACGAAATACTGATTTTGTGATAACTTCTTTGTGGTAACTTTGGCATAAGTTATTCGTAGGGAATGTGAGAAAAAATGTGGAGAAAAAGAGAACAGGTTAAAGTGGCGCAGGAGTGGAGGAGAAAGAGATATCGGGGAAGCTTATGAAAGGTCCCAGATTTTGGTAGCTGAAACTGGAGAAAAATGTGTGGTGCTAGTAGAAGTCATTGAATGCTGAGTATGGTGGGGAGTCGGAGTTACTCCTGTAAAATGATGGCATTTTACTACTCTCCCCACCGAAAAATTTTCCTGTTTTTGCTCGTGATGCCAAAAGTGCTTGTGAGGGAGGTGAGGGTTCACCATTGTTCTTCCTTTGTTTCATCCTCGTCTGTAGATGAACTACTGATTGAGGTACTGACTTTTGCAATTTATGATGAATTTGGAACCACTCGCTCGTCGTTACTTCGTCTGCTACTGTACTACAAAGTTGATGGCCTTTAACCTCATCTCTCTTTTACAGTTTTGTGTTCCGTCTCTATTATTGTAGTGTTGGGTTACTGCTCACTTTCTGCTTTGTGGCTGTGGTCATTAACTCATAAAAAATGGATGGTCAGATACCATCAACTTCAGTCTTATCAGGTGTGTGTTCTTTCGCTGCTTCTGGTTCAAGTGCGCCGTCATCATCCTCCTCGCCTCCAAAGAATTTGCGTTCCTCAGTCTCTATGTTCATTGAAGACTCGAGGATAACTGCTGTCGCGAACGCAGAGCCACCTCTCACCCGACCTTATCGCTCCCGGGTCCCGTCCTCCTTCTATTCTGGCACTTCATTTTCCTCTACCTCTGGACCATCTTCTCCGTCTACGTCAGTTCCTAGTCGGAGGGCATCGTGGAACCTAAGACCGACCTTTCGCCAAATTCCAGAGTCTGGTCATGTCCGACCACGTGCTTTTTCCTCCTCTCCAGTCAGATTTCCCACGAGTGGTGCAACCGGAGGGAGTAGTAGGGGAAGTAGTGGCTCCCGTGAAATCATTCATAATATCATCCGAGAAGGAGTGGAGGAAAGTGACGGAGATTCACCTCGCCAACAGTTTGAATTACCTCCATCTCATTCCACAGCTCGAAAAAGAACGACGTTGAACGTGGAACCTGTCATATCCGTCATAAATGTAAAGGAAAGGCTACCTCCCCTTCCTCAGAGATTAAGGGATGATAGAGCATACACTTCTGTGAATTTAACGCTTCGGTCTCCTTCTATAAGTGGAGGTTCTATTATAACTTCTTCATCTCCCTCCCGAGTTGGAAGTGTATGTGCAGGTAGTGGTGCTGGTCGGTTTAGCAGTGATATGGAAAGTGGCGCAAGTGTAAATGTGGTAAATACAGTAGTAGATATGACAAGTAGTGGGAGGACTACGTTTCGTCACGTACACTCCTCCACACCTGGAGGGATTGCAGGGAGTGGAAGTGGCGAGATTCATCATCGGCATCACCACGCTCCGACAAATTTAACGTACTCCACGTACAGCAATTCCAGTGACGGGTTTGAAGCTCAAGTTCAAATTCAGTTTGGCCCCGGAGGGGGCACTTTCACGGCCTCGAGAAGGAAGCAAAATCATAACATTTCCATTAGGCAAATGAACTCAGGTACAAAACAATGGGTTGTGTAAAATTTTGATTTAAGATTATTACAAGAATCGAATTTCTTTTTAAGCTTTTATTTGGACTGTGCTTTCGTGTATTGAATAATTATACTTTCAAATGCCTTCGTCGTTGTTTAAATTATCACCTCGTATTTCTTCCATACACTTTTCCCGTAACATTTCCGTGTTGCCATCGCTCACAGCATGACAGTAGGAACACTCTGTGATCACGCAGAACCTCTTGCTGAGACAACAATAAAGTCCACAGGGGAAACATAGTATTGCGCAGAGATAGCCCGTCAAAGATTTTCTCCTGATAAAGATACCCACTTCACAGTACGGGCAGAGGTCTATTGGTGGTAGCGACGTTGGGGTGGGAGGTGGTGAAGGTGATTTTGGTTTGGGAACTGGTGGTGGTTCCTCTGGCCCTTCTGAGACGTCTCTTACTGGGGTTTGTGGAGAACTGGATTCATCTCTGGTTTTCACGATAGGTCCATTAGCTGGAGCTGGCTGACGCTGAGGTGGATACACTACAATCGGCTGAGCAGCGGATTGTGTTTGGGTCTGACAGGATTCCATGCAAAGATTTCCACCTTTAGGTTTACTGGCATTTGTAGGCTGGAGGCAGTTGAGCATGTGGCGCAGTGGCTCCAGTTCCATATTCCTTCTGGCATTGAGTCCTAACTGTGCTATGGCTTCCATTCCCATTTGGGCGACGGGCTCCAGATTTCGGTAGGGCTGGATTGTACAGGTGTCGGGGTAGACTGTTGGGCGAATGCAGTTTTCAGCGGATGGTGCAACTTTGATGACAATTTCCTTCTGACGTGATTGTTGATACACATTACCGTACGCATTGGCACAGAAAGGTTGCAGTTGTGTGCATGGTGGCTGGGAATATTTACTCAATGTTCGAACAATTTTCTTCAGCTGTTTCGGAGTAAACTTGCTGCCCTTTCGAAAAGACTCCGATTCAGATGTGGAGAGGGATGAACTCCGTCTCTTATGGTGTCTTTTTGGAATGGCTTGAGGATTGAGTGGGACCAATTTCTGCACATGATTTTGCATTAGCTTGCTCATGTCATCAATCGCGATGAACTGTTGTTCCAATATAGTTCCATCTGGATTTGTCCAAGGAACACTAACAAGCTGTGCAGTAGGCTGCTGCGGTGGTAAAGGCTGTTGCTGCGGTTGCGGTGGGTTTTTTGCTCCAGATGGCCACATGAAGAACCACTTTTGAGGATGTCCGCCCCTCCCACTAGATCCAAATGAGTGTCGGCCTCCTGCTCCTCCCAAAGGTTCAGTTGGAATTAACTGAAGTGCTCCTCCACCGCCGGAGCGCCTTTGTTGGCTTTCTGTGGTTTCACGGAAAACTGGAACGTTACCTTTCTGCTGCGCGTTTATGTACCACTCGCCTCCTCCACTTCCAACACTTCTTCGACCTGAAGAGCCCCCTTTGGAATGACGACGATCAGTGGGAGCATTGGAGGATCTCCTTTTGTCCCCCATTTTCCTAATTTTATAAATGATTTAAATAGTTTATAAATTAAATACATAAAGAAAATTACACCTAATCACTTCGGTTATATTGGACAAGATACGAAAATAATTCGTTTGTTTTGTCTTTGTTACCGAGTGACCTAAATACTTTTTGTCGTGTTCGAATTCCCGTCACAACAAATGAACTTATGTAGTTAGTGGTTTGTCGGTGTTGGTGTGCCATACCACCTCCGGTTTTATACCCGCACATAAGCAAATTCTCCCTCGGCTCCCGTTTTCCATTCTGTAAAGGAAAAGGCAATTTCAAATTAAAAACTCGAACAAAATTCGTTTGTTTTTATACTTTAAAATTGTAAATGTAGAGACTGTAGTGGTGGCGATGGTAATATTCAGCATTTCTAAAAGAAGTGTGCGTGCGAGTTTCGAGTTCTGTAATGCTTAACAGAGAAAAAATGAATGAATTGAATTCAGTTAGGAAACATTTTTTGAAAGTTGGGTGGATGACAACTTTTCTTGGAATGAACAAATGAATGGAGTGAAAGGGCTTTTTTCTGAAGTACTATAGATTTTATTTTTTAATTTTCTACGAAAACATAATTCAGAAAGGATTAATTTTGAATACTGGCTGATTTATTAATTGGAGGGGGAAATTTGCGTAGCTAATTAATTTATATTTTTTCACACGTGCAGATTTGCTGTCAGCCCAATCAGAAAGGAAAGAGAAGCTAAGGACTTCAATCAAGGCCAGACATCGTGATTTGGCCAAGCTTCATACTGAAATTGCTCAGCTGCGGAGTCAACTTCAACAGAAGAGTCCTTTTACAGATGTAAGGAAAAATTGTCTCATGAATTATCTTAACTTTTAAAAGAACAATATAGCAGCCCTTCCGCGAGTTCCGGTTTCGCATAATATTTTCATGAATGAAATGGAAACCCGCTTGTGAAAAAATGCTTTTGTACGTGCTACCACTTTCTCCCATCAACAGTTTCAAAGTCAGCGTAAGAAGAAATTAGTTGAATAGACTTTGTTGAGGAGAATGATGTTTTGTTTTATGTTGTCTCTCCAAAAAATTTCAGCTTTCATAATGGAAATTTTTCTTAAGATTAGGGTTTCTGCTGCGGGCGGCCAGAATCTTCTTTTCTGCCAAGAAGGGAGATGAAAAGAAAATATCGTAAATATTTCATTAGCAGTCAATAACTTTCGTAATTGTTCTGGAAATAATGCCAAAAATACCTATCAAAGAATTCTTTCGTGTTTGATTATTCTTTGAATGAAATAAAAAAGGTCTTTTGGGCCATGGCCAATTTTTAGAGAAAGTACGGTATATATGGATTATTTTTTATTTCCGTGGACGGTTAATAATATTTAGTACGATGATGTGCTTGTTCTTGAATAAAAAAAGTTTTTAAATTTGGCAAAAGATCATCTATTTCTGTACGTTTTGTCATGTGACTATCCACATTTTAAGTTCTGAATGGAGACATCTCTCGAATAAAAAGTGTTTTTGACGTTTAGCGCTCATACAAAGTCGTCTGGTGAACAAAAATGCATTTTCATAAGTCTATGAAATATTTATTTTTTATTATTTTGTTTCCAGCTGGAAAAACTTAAGAAAGAGAATCAAAGACTGCGAATCCAATGTGACTTTATGGCGAGGGAGGTAGACCTTTACCAGAATGGCTCGGTTCCTTTGGGAGAAACAGACGAGGAGTTTTACCAAGGAATAAATCCCGGCCAGAGCATTGACGCTTTGTTTGGGATAACTAACAACAGAAGAAAGGTGCAAACCAAGGGAAGTTTATGTAGTAGCCATGGGCAGCCACCACCCAGACCACCACCTCCAAAGTTTAGTCCGACAAGATCATTACAATCTCCTACAATGGGAGATGTTGGTGGGGCGGTGGGAGGAGAAGTGGAAGAAGGCGGGGAATGGGCTTGCTCCATATGTACATTCCAAAATCATCGTGACTTAGGTAAGACATTATTAAAAATACTAATCATTAAAAAAATACATATCTTATTAATATTTTAATCCGCAGATTATTGCGAGCAATGTCAAATGATTCGGACAAGGCAGCCCCAATCACATCATGGCCCAAGTAAGAAGCTTTATTTTCTTTGTGGAAAATTTGCACAAGTCAAAGTTGGCTAATAAAACGATAAAAATAAAAAGTTAATTTACATTAAAAATATAATTTGTCAATTTCCCACGGATTGGATAGAGAATAAAAGAAAAGAAAGAAATATAGAAAGACAAGAAAGACACATATTTTCGGAAAATATATGGAATATGGAAAAGAAAAATAATTTTTCTATTCCAATTCATTTTCGGATTCTCTCTCAATTTTGCAGTACTGATGACAAAATTAGATTTTAAATAAGTTATATAAAATATAAACAGTCAGTGAGATATTCGTCCTTATAATAAAAAGTAGATATTTCCGTAACTCTTTCTTTCTCTTCCTTTCGTAAAGACAGGAAGGGGGATAGGAAAGGCATCTACGATGAGGAATGCGTATAGGTAATGATATGCATTGTGCACGTCTAATTTTAGACTAAATAAAAAAATATGCGAGGAGATAGAGACGTTGGAAGATCGCAGATATTTTTTCCCGTCGCAGAGAGAGAGAGAGTGGGAAGCCAATGAGCTGAAAAGATTAGATAAAAAGAAAAAGATGGTGCGGTGTATTGAAAGATGGAAATCGAAGATATTTCTTTTTTCAAGAAGAAAACTCAGTTGAGTTGTGTATACGTAGGATATGTGGGTGATATTGTTGTGACATGGCATTGATAACTGGTTTAGGTCGAGGGGAGCAAAACATTCGGATTCGGGTAGTGAGACATCCTCGAGAGCAGCAGCAACAGAGACGGGTTGTTCATTCCTGGGTTATGTGATGAATGAAGAATAGATGAAACAATGAAATTATCAATGAGTCTTCAAAGAAATGATAAGAACAGCCATGAAATGAAAAAAAATAGATCAAGGAATCTAAGGAATGATTAATAACAAAATAAATGCAAGTGCGAAGGGCTTCTTTGCAAGCTGAGAATATACGCTCAGGCAAGATATTAGTAAAACATGAATGAAATGAAATAAAATAGATCAAGGAATCTAAGGAATGATTAATAACAAAATAAATGCAAGTGCGAAGGGCTTCTTTGCAAGCTGAGAATATACGCTCAGGCAAGATAAAACAATTTGTAGATATGGAAAATATAATTAAATAGTTTGTGTGATGATATAGTAAGATTAACAGGCTGCGAGTTAATATTAATATAGAAAAAGCTTGTCTACCAAAATCTAATGTAGACTGGTCCAGTGATGTGTGATGTTTTCTAATAAAGAGTGTTCTAATAACATGAATTGCTTTGAAATATTAAAATATATAAATATTATTTATTTATTATGTTTATGTCTTACCTTTCAGATTAAAGGCTAGTCCAGCTCTACGTCAAGGCCTTCGTTAAATTGTGTTGCCAGAATGACGGTGTAATAGGAGAAACCTAGAAAGTTATCAACTGTGTCCTGATTAACCGGTGTATTTATCGTTTGTCTGTCCAGTTGGTCCAGCTTAGTAGCTTCAAGATCAGTTAGTTACCCGATTGATCCGTTAAGATAATTTTACATTAGTTCACAGTTAACTTGTGGCAATGTTTTTGTTGAATTGAGGTGATAAATCGATGTAAATTGTTCATGAAGTGAAAATTGTCTGTAGTTTAACGTAACGGTTAAAAGAAATGCTAGCATGACAAACTATTATCAAGGTAGCTGAACTGAATAAGAAATATTTAGAGAACACAACATTCCAGAGTTAAAATAAAATTAAAAATATACTATTGTAAAATTATATACATTTAATATTTTTTAAGACGATTATGTAATTGTAATTAATTTCGTATACATCTCGCTATATACATTGCAATTAGAATTTAGAGAAAATAAAAAATAAAATGAGTTAAGAACATTCAAGGCTAACTTTCCCTTTTTTTATTGTGTTCATACTGAACTGTTCATTATTTCGAATTTAACTTCATAGTACTAATTTCATCAATTTTAGATAAAGAATTTTAAGGGGTACAGTGAGAAAATATGCCTTGGATGCTTTGGCTAGCGGTTTCTTCCTTTATATTTTGTAAGTTTAGTTAGTGGTGATGATAAGGATGATCCTTGTTTTTTGGAATCCGCCGCCAGAATTCAGATCGCGTGGGTTCTTGATAGAACTTCTGAGTACGTGCATAAGGGCTCTGTTGAAATGGATATTACAGCCAAAATAGCAGTGGATTTAGGTTCTTCCCTTAGAGAAAGATTACCCAGGCACTCAGTATTCCGTTTCTATTTACTCCGACTGGCCAAATGCCGCCGGACCACCGAGGGGCCCACGAAACCCAAAGAAATTTGGAATCGGCGTGCCTGACGAGTATAACAGAGAAAGTTGAAACTAACATTAAATTAAAATTGTACATTTTTTACTGTTACAATAAGTTTTATGAAAACTTTCAGGGAATTTTGCTGTCTTCCTCATCTTAACTTTACTAGCGACAAAGACGAACTTGATGAAAGGATCAGGTCCGTGAAGCATGGTCAAAGTGGGCGCGACGAGAGTGTTCTCACCTGCATCCTTTTCACTGCCGCATCTACTACGCTGGGTTGGGATGCAGAATACGACGAAAGTGGTCGGAGAGTAGTGAAATTTCTTATTTTTGTGGCTAATGAAGAAAACACGGAGACACTCACTAATCCAGGTCCACGTACGCAACCTGTTGGGGACGGTAGCGATACTTGCAGTCTACGAACACCCCCAACAAAACCGTACATGGTTGTGGAAAATGCCCTTAAGAAAGCTGGAATCACTGTGATCGGACTTCTTGATCACAACCCAAAATTGGAAAAGGACCCTATGCAAATTTGGAAGGAAATCATGGCAGAAATGGACGAAGTTCCTTATTATTCGTTCTGGAGGAAAAATGCATCCACCCCTGATGAGCTCAGGAAAGTTATCAAAGAAAATGCCCATAAATACAGAGGAAAGGTTCCTTGCGTATGGGAAGATCCTCCTGCATATAGCACCCTCGGATATTAAAAATCGTTTAAAAACTTTACTTCTAAAATTTTGGTACAATTCGTTTGCTTAATTAAACTTGATTTTAAAAAAATGTACACTTGAAAGTAAAGTTACGTTAAGTATTTAATCAAGATAAAGCTCATCATCCCCAAACAACTTCCTTAACTTCGGGAATATCGTAGTCATTGGGTTCTACTCCGCCTCCACTCCCATGTCGTATTGCTGTTGACGTACCTCCCGGACCTATTCTGACATCTGGTCTTCTCCTGGCACACACTGAACATCTGCTTACTCTACTCTCGTGATTACCCGCTTTCAGCGTAGCCTGCTCTGGACGCATAAACTGCTTCTCTTCAGGTACTGTTGCGAGCCAGTAGGAAAAGGCACTTGTAAACAGATTACATCTTCCCTGACCCACACATTCTATAAATGGCAATGGCTTGAAGAACTCTAAGCAGCTGCCGGGAGAGGCTAGAGGCTGGCCTCCACCTTCTGCTCCTGCGTCAGTATGCTAAAGAAAATAGAAGAAGAATGTTTTGAATAATTTTGTCTTATTTTTTTAAAATTTTAAAAGTAATTCGTTAAAAACTACTCCACAGCTGAGTGGATCCAGCTGGGCAATCAGGGTCTTTTGTGGATTGAGAGTGGCGGGTGAAGAAATAGCCTCTGGACTTTGGAGGAGGGCCAGGTGGAGCGGGATCTCCTCTTTCACCGGCTATTCCAGGCCGGCCTCCTTGTCCAGACTGACCTGGGATTCCGTGATCCCCACGGATACCTTTTTGCCCGGGAAAACCAGGCAATCCATTCCTTCCTGGAAAACCGTCTTGTCCAGGCGAACCTGGTAAACCGGGTATTCCTGCTTCGCCAACGTAGCCAGGCTCTCCTATGAACCCTTTCTGGCCTGGGAAACCTGGATTTCCTGCAGGTCCCTTGACAAATGCGGATGCTGGTGGACCTGGAATGCCAATGTCTCCTTTTTCTCCCTTCTCCCCAATTATACCGAATAGACCGGGAAGTCCTGTATAGCCTGCTTCACCAGGAAATCCCTTTTGTCCAGTTATGCCTGGAATTCCATTAAACCCGGCTTCTCCTTGCTGGCCTTTTAACCCTGGAAATCCAGGAGCGCCAGGAAATCCGACATCTCCTCCTAAACCTGGTCCAGGTGAACCCGGAAATCCAGCGTCTCCTAGTTGGCCTTTCCTTCCTGGCAAGCCAGGTCGTCCTGGTGGTCCCGGAAATCCTTCCTTCCCTGGAAGACCAGACGCCCCTGGAAGGCCTACGTCTCCATGTTGTCCCTTCACTATAATTGTCAAGAAATGCAATGACATGTTTTACAGTTTAGGCTGGAGGATATATGTGCTCAAATATTTACTTCCGCGGAGAGAATATCCTTGAGGTCCTGGAAATCCAGCAGGACCATTAGCTCCGTACTCTCCTGGTTGACCTTTTTGTCCGGGATATCCTGGTCGTCCCCATTTTCCAGGTCGCCCTGGAGGCCCCTCTTCTCCTTTTACTAAACTCGCTGCTCCTGGCATTCCCATAGGACCTGCATCTCCAGTTCTCCCTTGATTACCAGGTCGACCTGGAGCTCCTGGTAGACCATCATATCCAGGATCTCCTCTGATTCCAGGTCTCCCTGATAACCCCGGTAGGCCTTGGTCTCCATTAGGTCCCTTTAGCCCCGGATATCCCTGACTTCCCACTAATCCTGGTTGCATAAGCCCTGAATCACCAATGTCTCCTGGAATGCCAGTTGCTCCTCTGTCACCGCCTTGACCTGGCCTTCCTCTATCTCCAGGAATACCTGGACGTCCAAAAAGACCAGGATCACCATCTAATCCAGGAATACCTTTTGGACCCGGTCTTCCAGCATAGCCGGGTGTTCCGGATAACCCTTTCTGCCCTTTCCTTCCCGGCAATGATGGAATTCCAGTACGCCCTGGGAAGCCTGCTTCTCCTTGGAGACCATTTGGTCCCAGATGCCCCACTTCACCATCTGGTCCTCTGGTGCCTGGTAAACCAGGTACTCCCGGATACCCAGACTCTCCTCTTTGACCTGGCTCTCCAGGGGGACCCTGGATAGCTGTTCCGTGTTCACCTCGCTCTCCTTTCAGGCCATCAAATCCCCTTCGCCCTGGGTAACCCATTTCCCCAAACATTCCGGCTTCACCTTGATCTCCTCTACTACCAAAAAAAGCATCATCTCCTGGGAGACCTGGGAATCCAGGATAGCCTGGTTCTCCGGGAATACCAGAAAGCCCTGGTACGCCTTGAATTCCATCCAATCCTGGTAGCCCAAACTCTCCAGGCTCTCCTTTTCGCCCTGGATAACCTGGGAATCCACCCATTCCCTTTGCGCCAGGAAATCCCGGAATTCCTACATCTCCTGGCTCCCCCTTTTCTCCAAATGGGCCCGTCAGCCCGTGCCTTCCTAATCTTCCTGGCGCTCCTTCCATCCCACTTTCTCCGTCCGGTCCTCTCAACCCATTTCTACCTCTGTCTCCTCTCGGCCCTGGAAACCCATCTTGTCCAGGTATCCCTGCAAACCCCGGCGGACCCGGTGGACCAAATATTCCGGGCAAACCAGATAATCCTGGCGCACCCGGCAGTCCTCTTAATCCTGGAATTCCATTTGTCATGTCTCCCCTCTCTCCAGGTGGACCTGGATAGCCAACTTCCCCTGGAGCACCTTTTGGTCCCCTAAAACCTAGCTCCCCAGGAGGACCAATTGTTCCATCTAAGCCTGCCGGCCCCTCTAACCCTTGCTCTCCCTTAGGTCCCGGCTGTCCAGGATATCCAACATCACCTGGAAGAACTGCAAGTCCAGGATCCCCAGACTCGCCCTTTATTCCATGTCTTCCTGGAAATCCGTCAATGCCATCTAACCCCCTTTTGCCTTTCGGGCCTCTGGGACCCATGTCCCCAGGTATTCCTCGATAACCCTTAAATCCAGGCTCTCCAACAAACCCAATCATACTATCACCTTGCTGACCTTTCTCCCCAGGAATTCCATCGTATCCTGGCTGACCCCTTGGCCCTGAATCTCCAGGCGGACCTCTTAATCCAGGAAATCCTGGAAATCCGGGGTCTCCAATAACAATATTGAAAGCACTAGCACCAACTTCTCCAGGAGGTCCAACTTCTCCAAGTGGACCTGGTGGTCCTCTCAATCCATCATAACCTGCTTCGCCTCTCAAGCTCTCGCGATTGTAGACGAAATCTGCTGGCTCACCCTTTTGCCCATTAACTCCTGGCAAACCTGGTTGAGCATCAAAGCCAGGCTGCCCAAATTCTCCGGCAGCTCCCTTTTCTCCTCGTGCGCCAGTTGGTCCAGAATCTCCAGGGCGACCCGGTGAACCTGGTTGACCCCTAGGACCATCTTGTCCCGCAAATCCTCTGTCCCCTTTGAAGCCAGGTGGCCCAAGAATTAAGTCTATGTCGGGCATTATCACCTCCCCAGGAAATCCTTTTGATCCAGGTGCTCCTGCCAATCCAAATGCACCTGGGCGACCAGGCATCCCTACGAATCCGGGCTGACCCTCTTTACTCTCTTGCACCTGCAATGCCTCGTTCACCAGGAAGCCCACGAAGACCACCAATACCAGGGATACCAGAGAACCCAACTTCTCCTTTGTCGCCCGGTATTCCTGGAAATCCATCGAAACATGGACCACAATCGTCGCCACGGAAACCTTTCTGACCTTCCAACCCAGGTAAGCCATCTAGACCAGGAATTCCCTAAAAGGACATAAATCAAATTTTTATTTCTTTTACAGTTTAAATTACGATTTTAAAATCTTAACTTAAAATTTAAAGTGATTTGTCCAAGTTTTCTTACAGGATCCCCATCAGGTCCAGGTAGGCCAGCTGGTCCTGGTGGCCCTTGTCTTATTGAAGCCTGACCCGGATAACCCTTTTGGCCTTCATCGCCTACGTCACCCCTTTCTCCAGGTAGCCCTGGGAGACCATCTCTTCCCGCTAAAATTTAATTAAAACGATCTAAATATAAGATGAATTAAAATCAATAAAGAATACCTATTGAAGTTTTAAAAGCTTACCGAGCCCATCAAAACCAGGTGGTCCCAATATAGTCAAGCCAGGAAGTCCCTTAGGTTCCCGGAGATCCTACGAGACCAGGTTGTCCTGGAAATCCCGGCTGTCCTCTTTGTCCGTGTAACCCTCTATCTCCAGGCTCTCCTCTGAAACTTATTCCAGGTTTTCCAGGTTGTCCTGAGAAACCTTCTGGACCCGGAGGTCCAGCAGGACCTCGATTTCCCATAGCACCATTTAAGCCAGGATAACCTTTTTCACCTTTCACGCCGTGATATCCTGAAGGGCCTTGGAATCCAGCTACACCGACCGACCCAATTCCATCTCCATCCCGGTATATTCCAGGTTGTCCTACCACACCTTGGTCTCCAGGTACACCTTGTCGTCCAGCTTCTCCAGAGTCTCCCTTGTCCCCATTGAAGCCTGGACTGCCTTCATATCCTGGTGCACCCTTAGAACCTTTTGGCCCTGCAGGACCATCTGGCCCAATTCGTCCTTGTTTTCCTCTTGCCCCATCTTCACCAAGATCTCCTGGTGGACCTTTATCTCCAGGATTTCCGGAGGCTCCAATTAAACCTGAAGAACCAGGAGGCCCCCTTGGACCTCCTGAACCTTTTTCTCCTTTCACTCCAAATTCACCTTTAGGCCCTTTTAATGAAACTACTTCCGGGGGAACAGTTTGTCCACTATCCCCAGGTGGACCTAGATCTCCAACTTCACCTTCGTCTCCTTTTGATCCTGGAGGACTGTATTTTTCATCTCCGGTAGGACCCTTCCTTCCTGGTGTTCCTGGAAGCCCACCTATACCCTATATTATAAGATACCATAATTTTCACAAGAAGCTTTTCCTAAATTCGACTTATTTTTCCAATATTTTGTTATCGCTTACAGGGTCTCCGATATCTCCTCTTGGTCCTGGTAATCCTGGATTTCCAGCAAATCCCGGAAATCCTCTAGGTCCAACTCCTCCTGGAACACCCCGCTCACCTTTATAGCCATCTGAATTTATACCGCCTTCCCCGGCATCTCCAGGAGGACCTCGTCCACCATGGGGGCCTTCTAATCCACGCCCTCCTGGCACTCCAGGTCTTCCCTCAAAGCCAGGCAATCCATCTGTTCCGTTACAGCCTGGTGTTCCATCCGGTCCCCCCGTACCGTCAGGACCGGGTAAACCTAAATTAATAGGAAAGTTATAGAAAAATCCTATATAGAGTTCACCTTTACTAATAATAATATAATATACCTGGCCTTCCGGCTACTCCCTGGAATCCTGGAACTCCAGAATCTCCTCTGTAACCTTTCTCCCCATGTGCTCCGGTGTAGCCAATATCTCCCTTTTCGCCTTGGGTGCCTGGCGGACCTTCCGGACCTGCAAACAACAAGAATTATACTAAATTATTCTATAGGAAGTTCCTACGTTTACTTGAATATAAACTATAACTGCAACTGGCTCCTCACCAACATCTCCAGGAAATCCCTCGGATCCATGCAATCCAGGAATTCCCCTTTCTCCAGGTAGTCCTTTGTCTCCCTTACAAAAGCAAGGCTGTACTTGGCATCCTTCGCATTTCTCGCCTTGCTGGAATTACAAAATACCAAAAATAAATTCTCACTTCGCCCCAAAATAATTTTATTTATTTTGCATTGCTAAATCTACACACTTTTGCTAAAGAGCTCTCCAAAAGTAGAAGGAAGCAGAGGAGCACTACCCCTCCATATACGAGAATGTCAGTTTTTCTCCTTCCCAGCACATTGCAGTTGACAATCATTGTTTCCTGACCTCCCTTAGTCCACTTGTGTCCTCCAAAACTTCATAGAATTAGGTACACACTCCACTTGTCACACTTCACCTCTTGCAAATCTCCTTTCCCTTTCTTAAACGCTCACTATTTCTCACATTTTTTTTCAATTACAACTGCAATTAAGTTCTTCCTAGTTTAAACCCGCATTCTTTCCTAAGTCAGCTCACTCTCACTGTTTAAAATCTCACCTTCTTTTTTCATTCACGATATCTTTCCATGCTTCTCCAGCCCTTGTACGAATATCCTATCACCATCTAAAAATAATATAACATGTTCCTCATTTGTTCACCCGTGTTCCTCGATTTCTATTTTTTATGAAAAAAGG
>JAHZND010003066.1:0-42287 GCA_027744115.1 Acrocyrtus sp. NNG-2020 | reverse complement strand
GTAGTTTGGACACATGTTTCAGATCAAAAGGCTGATTAGTCACAGGCTATGACTCCTGCAGTCATTGTCTTTTCAATGGTAACCTCTACGGAGGAATGCTCGCAGAAGGGAAAAGTGAGATTCCACCGATATCTTCCTCCACGAGAGCTTACATATTAGAGATCATGTTGTTTGCATCAAGATACCTTTTTTTAGCAAGTGCACATGCGACTACATTACACGTTGTTCATATATTTTAAAAAAAGTTACATAAATGGATAATAAAAATTTAAACGGAGATAATGCAAAAGATGGGAGATTTGAAATTTTGAATGTGCATTCGACTTTGAACGAGCACTATAGCTTGATGCATTATGTAATTCCAACTCAACCGATTTGCATTACAATGTGTGAGGAGGCATATTTGTATGAACAAGGTGAAGTTTTGGTCCTTGTACTGGCTGCTAAAGATTTACTTACGTCAGAAAGAATCTAAGAAGAGTCAAGTATCTTATTATCCTGTGTCTTCGTGAAACCAGATAGAAAACACAATTTGCTACGTGACTAGACCTCTGTCGCAGGATTAAATTTCACATTCTGTGATGTGAATGCCTTGAATAATACTACGAAAGAATAAGGAAATGAACTGTTGACGACAAATAATTGACAAACATGTAAAAGTAAATAATTGCGGGTACTTCTTAATTTCCCGAATTTGTCTCCTAACGTCGAATCTTTTTGTGTTTGTCGATAGCATAGAATCTGTAAATTAGTTTTCCCCCACTGCGTGAATTGTTGAAATATGAAACGGTATCTAATCAAAAACAAATAGAATTTGACACAAAAATATTTTTTTATTGGCTGGAAGCTCAAGTTGTGGGTTTCAGTTTCACATCATCAAAGCGGCAAAATCATTTGCTCATGTTTTAAGCCAGAATAACAAACATGGGTTAATATTACAGGGCAAATAAAATGTCAAGTACTAATCCGTGATTTTATTTGCTCATCAGAAAGCAGGGCATGTTTGCTTATATGTAGTTAACGATGTGAATTTTATAAGCTGAATGGTACTAAGCACGATACTGATAGTAGATACTTATTTTTAGTCGAGGTCGTTTGCTCACTATTTTGCAAATTTTTATCATACTCATTGGCATAAAAGTCAACCGACATCTGCAAAAACAGCACTGCATGAAGCTGCACCAGTTAAATTCATATTTTTGAATGTTTGCTTTACATGCACGTTTCCCCACTATTTTTGCATGTGTTTTGTACATATTTGATAAATTTTAGTGCATGTAGTTATGTAGTTAGCTCCCAGTTGCACGACTTGCACGTCGCAAAAATGGTGCATGTAACTACCTAAAAAAAAGTTTTCGCTCACTTTCCTCACTACTACCCATCATGCTCATATTATTTTTGTGCTTTGATAATGCATTTTGTTGTGTTATGATAATTTCAGTTTTACAATTGTTTTGTTTATTTACCTTTTAACAGGAATTTAAGTAACAATGCGATTGAATATATCGAGGAGAACAGACTATCCAGGCTTACAAGTCTTCGAAATGTGTAAGAGAAGGACTACTTTTTGTATACGTGCTAAATAGCATGCTTTCATTAACAGAATCGTAACGAAATTAAGTTTTTCGCTACTCTATCCTTTATCACACTCTGTAAAAAGCTTTCTGCTATCTTATTTGCTTGCTTGCGTATTCACTATATGACCTATATGAAGCTCACAAGGCATGAAGAAAACTCCCTTAATTTCACGCTAATTCTCTTCCAAAATTAGAAAACAGCACGTTGATCACAAAGCTAGTGAGGTATTGATCATGTTTTCCAGAAAGGATAATGGCCACCAACGAAGTACATAGTTTGAGGCCTTATGTGCTATCTCGTATAATTCTTACTTGCCTGTATACTTTTTTCTTCGCCCCCCTCTGTAAAAAGTAAAGCCCCGCACTACTCGTAAAGACGAAAAGGAACAAATTCGCTCCCTTCCGTCGCTTCCTTCTATTTCGTTAAAAAAAAGTATTCTTGAAGGGAATTGACAGGAATTGTAAGACGAGAAATGGAAAAACGGGATTGAATAGAAAGTGTAGAATAGAAATTCTATTGAGAAGTATATAATGAACACAATACATATAAGGGCTTGCAGCATATTGCTGTTGTCCCTGGAAGAATGCATTTGATCTTTTTTTTCAATAATGGCTCGTTTTTTATTACAGAAAATTTTATTTGTAAAAATTGGCGCCACAAAGTTTCAAAGTTTTATTAATTACTGGTTACTCAAGAAAAATCGCAGCACTCATAGTCAGTAAATGACAAAAATAAATGGCTGGTTAATCATTTGCTAGCAGCTTTCCCTTTAAATTTAACTAAGATAGATCTGGTAACTCAAATTATTAAATTTACATTTTTTTAGATAAGCCGTATGAAACTAAGCATGTTAGCGGTAACATCCGTATTTCTTGTTACTTAAAAGCCATTAAATTGAGATGAGTAGTTTAGAAGGAATTTCTAATTAGACGAAAAAAGTCTATAGAATTTTTGCAAGCAATGGTAAGAAGGTACATAGGTAGGTACATACATATAAAAGGAGGCGTGAAGATGAAGAGACGCATGCAGGAATATCTAATATTACATCGATTTTAACACTGTTTTTCCTGTTTAAAAATTTTATTATGAGTTTTACATGGCATAAGTTATTGCTTCGGATTATTGTTCCGTTTTGGATGTGTAGCTGTGTGTCGGTGGTTGCTGTGAGCTGCCGCGTGAGCTGAAGCATGAAAAAATATATTACGGTATATCGAACACAACCAGGAGGGCTCTGCTGGAGTACACTTTTTCATTTTTTATTGTTTCCTTCATGTTCGTTGGAAAGGCATTTTTAAAGATTTTTTGTTTGCATCAGCGACTCTCTTGCAAATGGTATCAGTCATCGTTGTTCTCTGTCATAAAGAAAGTGAGAGAGAAAGGGAAAATCACATTTGTTATTCACGCGATGCAGGCGGGTTAAGTAACACATCTTAACAATATAATTCATATAAAAAGAAATTGGATAAATCGAGAATTGTGCTGAGACTCAGTAAAATACAACTTCCACTGCAGCTTTCTAGACTTGTAAAAAAATGGACAGAGAGAAATAAATAACGTAACGAATTGGATACGATGAATATACTACATTGTATATATGGAAATTAAAGGTATTATACTTTATGGCTTATTACTAAAGTTTTAAAAGTCATTTCCTTACCTAACAACATTAGTATAGACATCTTTTTTTTCATTTCCCTGCTGCACTATTATATTGTTGCTAGTTAGCACTAAGGAAAATGGAAATAAGGTTCAACAAAAAAATAAGAGAAGAGTGTGAGGAACAAGTGGGAAGGAGGAAGGTGTCTCAGCAGGTGAGCCAGCTTCAATAAAAACATTTTACTCTGCTCTTCCCATCTCCATACGAATTTTTTCCAGAGACGAAGTCAACCCAAGAAGATGACGTTAAGAATATAATGAGAAAGGGAAGATGGGGTTGTACATTGAATTTTTAAAGGATTTTCCGTGCCTTGTGAGCAGGTGGCTCGTAGGATAAGTACGCAAGCTTAACAATAGAAGCTAAAAATCTATTTTAGTTCAGAGTTCAGCTCTCCAAATCCATGAAGTGGAAAGAATAGAGTAAATGAGTGTCTATAAATTATTGATTCAATTTTGTTGAGTGGTAAGATGTCCTGAAAATTTTCAGCTTCAGTTTTTCTTTAAAATTACTAAGATAGTGTTGGAATGAAATGTTAGGTTATGGATAGCATTGAGTATTGTACAAGCCAATATCGATCCCACGCATTTCATCAAATGAGATTTTAGTTTTTTTACTTGAGATGAACTTTTTCCTTTGTTTGAGAGACAGAAACCCCGAATTCAATTTGTTGCTGCTGTGCGCACCAAAATGCGGCTTTATCTAGCATAGAATGAAAATCCATTTGAATTGAGAATAGAAACGAAACCTTTTAGAGTTTTATTTTTCTAGGGAAAAAGTGTTTATTTTGCCTAGCTCTTCAGATGGCAGTACTTTGGTTGTCTAAATATCTTTATGTGAACGTTGTTACCCATTTTTCTAAGGGATTTTCTTAGCAAGAAAGGAGTTCGTTCATGTTCTTTATCCTTTTGGTGCAACGGGAAGTCAGTTTTAAAAGAATCATTTTGGTTCGTTTTCACAAGGTCAAGTTGTAAATAAGTAGGACAGTTTGAGAGATGCAATGAAGAATTGGACAGCTAATTGTTAGCTTTTGTGCTTATCATTATAATGACTTTTGAAGTATGCAGCGTGAAAGTGTAAATGACTTTTTCGAGGAAGGATATGGATAGAATGCAATGTAGTTAACTAGAGGAAGAAGTACCTGAAAGGATTAAAATTGAAATGAAGATTGAAATTGGAAACGCGCTGCTTAATGCCTTAATCTCAAAGGATTTTACACATGCGATGATGTTTGATGTATATTATGGCCATTTCAATATCGAATTGCTTGTATTGTTAGGGCTAGATTGCTAAAAATAGGCGATGAACACTTTGTTCAGTAATTAAGGGAATTTTTAGGTTCCGCTCGTAAAGTTCCAAAAACGGCATAAAATAAATTTAATAGTCCTAACCACCATTCCTTTGAGAGTCGGCTCCTGCCACTACAAGTTTATTGCGGGGTGTCAGAGCGAAGACAATTGAATGCAGCAATTTCTTTTATTTTCTATGGACTATATGTTTCAGGCATTTTTGCCATTCTTTTTTTAAATTACATGGAGACTGAACTTGTATAAGGTGCAAGGAACACGTACATAAAACTGTCCAAAGCAAACATGCTTGTAATAAATTGGCATCTAGCTGAAATTGCAGAGTAAATTTAGCCAGCAAAATGTTCTGTCATTTCTCAAGCAGTATAAGTATATTTATTATTGCAATATACTTCACTCGGGATTCAATATTAACCCAACAATTTCCCATTATTGGTAACTTGAGTGATCGTTAAAGCAGTTTTATTTTCATAGGGAGTTGAGTAAGTCGAACTATGCCAAAGCGTTTTGTTTGAAAACGAGAAGCAGAGGGTAGAACTTTTCGATATCATTTCTCTTCATATCGCCATTATTAAATATGTTGTAGTATCCCACTTTCGCCATGGCTCTGTTTCTGACGAAAGCAGGATAAAACTGTCCCATCAGAGTCACCAAATGTAGTATCCCACTTTCGCCATGGCTCTGTTTCTGACGAAAGCAGGATAAAACTTGCTTGTTGCCAAAAACAATTTAGTCTCAATTTCAATAAATTCCTATTAAAATGCTATCGGGGCAAAATGAAATTAATTCAAAGAACGATTATTGCAAATTAACAAGAATGAAATCATTAATATGTTATGCCAAAAATTACAGCCCGTTATTGTTAGATGACTTCAGCTTGACAATGAAGAAGTATTCTTGTGATAGTGAGCCAGATTACATTCCAGTTTTATATAAGGTTTTGAAAATTCCATTTTGTGGATGAGATGGTAGCTGTGATGTATGTGGCAGAGGCATGGTCACGATGCGATGGTACAGCATGGTGTGCAGTTTCGTGATCAACATGATTTTATTAACTTCTGTCGAATGCACGGCTGCCAAAGCGCAAAATGGTAGGTGCTTGGTTGTGCATATTTCGCTGTGCAGAAAAATCTAAACGCCGTATTTTATCGAGTGGGAACATAGCGTGTGCCCTACTGGAAAGGAGTCTAAACAGCCACAGAAATCCATTACGTAGATAAATGTTTCCTTGACTAGCTAATATTATGGGATATTAGAGAAGCGGAAATGAGAACAGAACGTCACAGTAAAAATTCCACAGTTTGAGGAATCCAGAGCAATAGTGAGGAGAAAAGTCGTTAAAACGGAAAGAAGAGAAGCAGCGAATCTTCTTGTTTTATAGAGTCCTCTATATCTTTGCCTATCTATGTACTTTCCTGCTGCAGAATATCCTGCGACAAAAGCACTACTTAGGTAGAGCATTCCGTACTCCCATTATCGATCAACTTGTTTAATGACGTTTTTTGTCTTTCGCTCTTCTGTCTCTCTTTATTTCTTTTCTCTACTACTCACTACTCACCCTTATAAACTTTTCCTAGTGTGGTGGAGTTTTCTCTTCCAAATTATGGAAGATGGATGGCTTGGAAGTCTATTGCAGTTTCTTGATGCTATGAAATGGTGGCATTCCGCCTTTCCGGTTTTATTCAAGTGGAAAATTTATCAGGAGGAGTGGAGGGAAAGTAATTTCTCTCCACTTTAAGTAAACTAGAAAACAATGCTGGAGCGTTTCCAGTCAAAGTCGGAATGGGGAGTGAATGAAAGAATGATAATGAATTATACTTTTACGTTAATTTCAGGTCATTGGATGGCAATAATCTTACTACCATTCCAGCAGCAATTGGACTTGATGATTTGGTTCATCTCAGTTTGTAAGTGAACAGTTTTACTCACTGGGGCAATGTGATAACTAATTTGTATGGTCAACTATTTTATGGTATTTAGCCACGACAGACACTAATGAGTTTTTAGGGACGATCAACAAATTTTTAATTTCTCGGATCGCTTAAATTTTTGCCGATTTTTATTTTTATATATATATAATATTGCATTTATTTCAGGTCTCGCAACATGATTAATTCAGTGGAGTCCACCAAGTTGATCCATTTCAAGTCCATTCGTGAGCTCGATCTCAGTCGCAATCGCATCGAAATTCTAAGCAACAATTCATTCCCATCGAACTCAACGTTACACACTGTGTAAGAAGTTTTCGTGGATAGTTTGTAAGTGAACAGTTTTACTCACTGGGGCAATGTGATAACTAATTTGTATGGTCAACTATTTTATGGTATTTAGCTACGACAAACACTAATGAGTTTTTAGGGACGACCAACAAATTTTTAATTTCTCGGATCGCTTAAATTTTTGCCGATTTTTATTTTTATATACATAATATTCCATTTATTTCAGGTCTCGCAACATGATTAATTCAGTGGAGTCCACCAAGTTGATCCATTTCAAGTCCCTTCGTGAGCTCGATCTCAGTCGCAATCGCATCGAAATTCTAAGCAACAATTCATTCCCATCGAACTCAACGTTACACACTGTGTAAGAAGTTTTCGTGGAAATATTACTTTTTCGGCTTTCTGTACCGTCTTTGTTTCCAAAAATAACTCTAGGCTGGTCTAGTTCGTATGTCACAGTTCATATGGACAAAACAAAACTAGCTAGAAGTTGACCTGTCCAAAAACTCTCAGGGCATTTGGTAGTTTCTGAATTGAATGTCAGTCCCGCTATCTCGTGCATCAAAACCAAATAGAGAATCAATAAATCATGTAGAAGCACTTCTAGAAGGGTATTCTTGCATAAACATTCAATACGTACTACTTCAATTTCCATTTCTTTTTACTTTCAAATTTTTGCAAGATTCTGACATTCTGAGAGCTTCTGTTGTGCTTGAAGGTTATTTCAAATCAATGTGTGTGTGTATACAAAGATTGGAATAGAGTCTTGAATTCATTGTCACTTCCAGAAGTTCACCACTTCAAAAATAAATTAAATTTTCGACCAGTTTTTCCTTTGCGAATTTCATTTTGCTATAATGGAAAACTTTTAAATGATGGGAAAAAAATCTGTCGTTTTATTCTAGAAATCTCGGGGCTAATCAAATCGAATCCTTGGAAGGCGGCTGTTTCTCTGGGCTCTACTATTTACAGGAATTGTCGCTACCAAGAAATAAAATAAAAACTCTTCCGAAGGACTTATTTTCTCCTCTAAAAAATCTGGAGCGATTGTAAGTTGACAGGAGCTCGCAAAATTTATGAAATGTATATGAAAACTTATAGTATTAAAACTTGTTATTAAAAAGCGACAACTTTTTAGGACGCTAGAAGTCATGCAGAACATAGTTTTTAGTTACTCCTGACTCTCTGTCCAGTGAAATAAAATACCCTTGGGTCTTTTCAAGAAAACTTGGTGGAGAAGCTGTTCAGCTGGACCCTAGAAGTCATGCAGAACATAGTTTTTAGTTACTCCTGACTCTCTGTCCAGTGAAATAAAATACCCTTGGGTCTTTTCAAGAAAACTTGGTGGAGAAGCTGTTCAGCAAGTATCTCCAAGTTTAAGCTGGCACATTTGCATGATACTAGTACAATGCTTTTTGCTCTTTTCCCGCAGGGACTTGAGTCGGAACAAATTGGAGACGATGGACAGCTTGAGATTTCAAGAACTCAAGCGACTCCACATTCTCAACTTACGAAGAAATCACATGAGCAACCTGTCCGATGCAGCTTTTTATGGACTGGAGAAAATACAACAACTGTAAGCAACTTACACAAGTTTACATTCTTATAAGCAGTATAGTAGTGTTAACTTTTTCCTCCAATTTTAAAACTGTCATATTTTATTATTCTGCTATGCGTCCATAAATTTAAGGATCTGTCTAGCATAATCTGTATAACAAAGTGCATACCCGCATAGGTAGATATGATGGATTTTTATTGCAATTAGTTATTCTTGTGCTAGCTAGAAAAAAGGATTATACAGTTTTATCAAGAGCAGCAGCGTGGGTGGTATGGCCATGCTTGAAACAAGTAAAAAAATCCCATAAACTCACATGCACCTTTTGATGCATTAATTAACCTATAACTAATTAAGTACGCTCTGCGTGTTAGGAATTCTAAAGCACATAGTTAATTCGGGTTTATATATTATTATTGCGTTTGTGTGTTTTTTGTTAGATAATCAAACTCAATCAGCCAACATTTATTACTTTTTGAAATATATTTCCTGGTAATAACAGTGTTAAATTGAAAAGAATGGTACTGAATTTTACTAATTACTTGAACTGCAACTACTAATAAAAGCTGCACAGAAGATCATGCACTAACGTAAGAACTTAAGTAAGAAATCTATTTTAATCCTGCTTATATAGTTAATCCCATCAAGAAAGGAAAGTTGCAACAACTTTTACTCAACTTTTTTTTCGCAAGGTGTGTACAGTTTCTGTCATGTCAACGGGCGAGTAAACTCTTCAAATAGGGATTCGTTGTTCATCTTGCAATTAGCTTAACGCGTCCCTAATACCTAAGTTTATATATTTTCTCACATGAAAATTATGAGACCCACACCACTCACATTTCCATACTTGATGCAGTGCAATGCATGATGTTTCTACTTTTTGAGGGTACAAATGGCACGTTTTACTTAACTCATATTCATAATTAGAAATAAAAATATGGAGGAAGGGTGTCGGCGTTGTATAATCAATTTTAGTTGTGAACGAGTTGTGCACTTATAAGATGATATACATATTCATGGGAGCTGAAAAATTAAATTTGGGCGACTATTGTGGTAGAGGCAACCGCTTGGTGATTTGATGGCCGTCGGGCGAAAATGCTACATCATTATAGCTGAAATGCATTCCAAAACTCGTCTTGGTTTCCTCCAGACATATTTTGCAATTAAGAGAGGATGCCAACGATGGGTATCCGCAATGTGAAAATGTGAAAAGGCTTAGCGAAACATGCAGGAGATGGTGGTCGCTCTGGAGATCCTGCTACTGCTGCTAAACTGTCGGATTCGAGCATTATTCACAAATATGTACATATATCATGCCAGGATATCGTATAGCCACTAATTAGCACCAGTTTGCCTATGGCATTGTCAGAGAATCTTCTTTCATTTTCTCGGTCTTTGATCTCGTGTATGAAAAGCAGCAGCGAGGAGAAAAAAGTTTGTTCCTATGAGAGTCGCTCGAGCCCTCCAGTTCTTTCCAGAGTCGAATTTTTTAGCTGACAGACAAAAACCATGTTTCCACCCGTCAAAAGGTGCCTTATCACTCAGCTATATTAAGCTAATTTAATTATAAGTGAGATCATAATAAATGTACGGAAATCTGATAGGATACAAGAAATGGCAAAATGTGTAGGTTACGCTTCGTTGCGGTTTTGACAGGTTGAACTGAGAGAAAAATAATTGTTGTATTTGCGCAGTAGTGAAGTAGTAAAAGTTGTTCTCATTCTACAAGAGGGATGGTGTGATTACGAAACATTTTATTAAAATTGACGCTCAACGTGACAAGACTATGTATGCAAATGTTAATAAATGTTATAAAAGTTTTGTTTATTTCAGCGGCTGTATATTAGGTTGAAGCGCAATTGTGTTTAGATATCAGGCAAGAATAAGTTGCAGTGCAAGAAAACAACGTAGTCTGCTTTTTCTTGTTGTATATTTGCCTCAGGTCGTATGAAATATCCATAGATCTGTCATTCAGAAAAGTTGTTTTGTTACGTTTTCGTTGCTCGAAGCATGAAATTAGGAATGAAATTTCTCTGGAAAGTGAGCTTTTTAAATGCAACAGATAGAAAGATTCTGCTCTATTTTAAAAATAAGTGCTACGATAGTAGCTAATTCATCTTGGTAGGCTGCTCCCCTGTCAATCCCGTATGAGCGTTACATATCTACACTATAATTATACAAGGTGATATCATCAATATTAATATCATTTGTAATTCGTTTTGCAGATATTTGGATGGGAACAGTATCAAGACAATCGAAAAGCGATGGTTGTATGGTCTCCGGTCGTTGGATACGTTGAACCTTAGCAGAAACGAAATCGTTAAAATCGAAGATGATTCGTGGGAGTATATGGAGGAGCTGCAAACTTTGTAAGTGTTCTTTTTTCTGAAAGATATCTTTATTCTCTACAATAATGACAGAACTCCTATTTAGCCTGACTTGCTCCCAAATGCAAAATTCATAGGTGCGTTTACACTTTAAAAAATTATTTTATAACTTCTATTGCCCAATTTGAACTAAAGCCTTAATCTAACTTTGATCTCTTGCATGCACACTATGGGTTCTCTGTGTGCAATCCCGACACCAGGACTTATTATATAAAATTTGATTTTCTCGGTTCTACACGCCTGGATACCTATGCCATAATCTAGAATAAGCTGGAGTATAATTCCCCCATGCTGTAACGTTGCCTAAATAAACGTGCAGTGTAAAAAAAATAAGAAATCCGGGGTCGTTGTGAAACCTGTAATTTTTAACACGTACCACACATTACCCCATCATCATCATCATTTTGTGGTTGTGCTTGCATGCTTCTTCTTAATATGCTCGTTATTTTCAGAGGATGATGATAATGCTGAAATGAGCCAGATAGAAAAACAGGAATGAATGAAAATTATAGTGTTTTTAGGATATTACCAAAGCAGTAGTGTGTGAATTAGTGGCTGTAAGCTAAAGCTTTATTTTGGAATACAGTCGCATCGTTTTCTTTTCCAACTAAAATGCAATGTGACTCTTCTCTATAAACATTTTGTCATTTTGACTGCTACTTGATGAAAGGAAATGTGCCATCGTAAAGTTGGAATTACTATTTAGAGGAAATAATCTTTTTAAATGGGATAATGATTCAACTATGTATTTGGCAAAAGAACATGTAGGCACATATGCGATTTACTCTTTTTTTTATTTTTGCTCAACATATTAAAACTGAAAATACATTACTCTTAATGCTCAATATCTTTAACTAATTCTCATTTGACTCAAAGTATCACGCTCTCTATCAATCACAAAACACAAAATGGTTCTTGCTATCGATTTGAAATATTTAGGTACACTTTGTAAATCATCAGATCATACCGCACCGTCATTTGTCGTTATTATCAGTATCTTCGTCAAGAAATCGCAAACGCTTCTCTTCTAATTCCAAAGTACTATTAGAAATGCTTTTTTTCCCTGACTTATGAAGAAAGTGAAACATCTTCGTATCAATTACTTTAGACATAAAAGGTCGCAAAGGAACTGGATTCCAGGCGATACCTTGCCCCATTTCAGCTATTTTCTGTGCGACGTTAATGCATTTTTCGTTCTCGTCCTTGACCATTACTTTGACGATGTACGGAGGATTCTCAAACACAGTGACTGCTCCTTGGTTCAGAGGCCTAAGTCCATAAAATTAAAATTACTTAAAAGTTTTACATTACATTAGCAGCATATACGTGGTATATGAAGTGCATTCACATAAAAAGAGTAACTTACACTATCTTGACAATAATTCTCAGTTCTTTGTCCAGCACTAATTCTCGAAATGATTTTACACAAGATGATGACCATTTGTCCCAGACTGGACTAACTCCAAAAATTGCACATTGAAAAGCCTGAAAATATAGAACGAATAATTACTGAGAATGTAAAGTTAGGATTGGAGACGTGTAGATTAAAAACGTGTCATACCGTTGTCGGAATATCGCAAAATTGTGGAGGTAATGAACAGATATTTTTCCCAGTGACCGCTACAATCTCGCCAGTTTCCAGAAGCTGAGCCCGTATGATTGGTTCTTTTTCCGAATCACAAACAATGTACGGCTGCACAAGTGCTCTATACCAAGTGTCACTAACGCGAACAGCAACGAGCTCAGAAAGAGGGAAATAAAACGTTTTCTGCAGTTTTACATAGTGCATTGAGAGCTTCATATAATTGTTTAATTTCTCATCAATTGTTTCCGTTTCTGTATGCTTGGGCTTGGGGTTGGGCAGCAACGGCTTTTTTTGCCCATCGTGCGGCTTTTGTCCACCCTTGTCACAAGGGATTCCCTTTGACTTGTCCTTTTTCATATCTTTCTTTTTTAATGGGTTGGCGTCCTCCAATTTCTTGTAAACCTCAAACCAGTCATTTACTTTGGTGCAACTGCAGTCTCCGTTAATATTTCCATCCAATGGTCGGATGAAAAATTTGAAGGGATGGTCCACATAAGTAACCTTACAATGAATTTCTGCTTCCTTGTTCAGATGTGCCTTGCAAGGCAGTTGAGTCACGGAAGTCACTGCAGCTTGATTCTCTGCCGCCAGTGCTATCTCAGCATGCTCTAATGAAAAAAGACAATTATTCAGTAATACATACATAGTTTAGAATTAAAAGCATGGTTTAAATAATCAACTATATATCATAAACTTACTTGCTGTAAACTCCCCTCCAGTGTACAACTTATGGCTGTACACACAGTGTACTCCTTTCCAACAAGATCCAGAAACTCCATCGTGAAACGGGCAAGGTGTGTTTTTCGCAGACGTTTCTTTCAGTAGATTGGTACCAGCAGTTATATTCGTAGGGTCATCGTCTTGCTCCAGTCCGGAACCGACAAATCTGAAGTGATCTTCTCGTGGGTCTTCACTTTCACTATTCGCCATCTTCTTGTTGGGCTAAACACTAAAATGAGATGATGTTTAGCTTTAATGTTTAATGGTATTTTAATTTTTAAAAAAATATCAATGAGAAAGTGATAAACTAGTAACTTTACTAATTTTCAGGTTTCCAATGTTATAGTTAAGGGAAATTAAAATAGTTTTATAATGAACCTGCCATTAGCGTGGCACACTTAAAATAATACTATACCGTTACAGTTACTAGTTTATCCCATACGTGGAACAACGACAAGTAGAGCTTTCCATTAACTTTTGCACTGATTATTTTTTTAAATTGAAAACACTAAAAGTACTCACGTCGGCCGTTCAACCAAAGTTAAGTTTAAAAACAGCCAACAGCTGAGCGGAGTAAAAGATGTCTGATAGTTGACAAGCTAACTGAACCTGCTGACTAGGGAAGGTCCCGACAAGTCCACGCTGGATTTGCTTGAAATGCAACTTTTCTGGGGTAATTTTACACGCTGATTACGAATATAATAGTCGCACTACCAAATGCTAAACGTATCATGGAGAAATTGACGTGTTTAGACCTTAAAAGTGATTTAAGTGGTTTAAGTCATGAACAACCTTGGCAAGTTGATCCTACCACGTGAAAGATGGCAATTTTACAATTTCAACAATACTATGTTCATTGTTCAGTTCAAACGTACTCTCAAGATATGGGACTCAATGCAAATTACACTGTAATGCATCGCACCTTAAAACAATGCAATTATCTAGTAAGGAAATGCTATAACGGTATATTATTCCTCATATCTTTGGAATGCCTTTGAGTTGGAAGATGAACATGGTATCGTTGAAATCGTAAAATTGCCATCTTTCACGTGGTAGCATCAACTTTCCAAGGTTGTTCATGACTTAAACCAGTTAAATCACTTTTAAGGCCTAAACACGTCAAGTTCTCCATGATACGGTTAGCATTTGGTAGCCCGACTATTATATTCGTAATCAGCGCGTAAAATTACCCCGGAAAAGTTACATTTCAAGCAAATCCAGCGTGGACTTGTCGGGACCTTCCCTAGTGAGATCGTTAGTGCCAAGTGTGGATTACGAACGTGTCAACTGTGATTAATTTAAAATCTAAATAATTATCTCCACCTTATCCCGCTGGTCTTGAGAGATCGATTCTTTCCTCCGCTTTATCACTAAACTAGCCACTGCCACTATGCCTCTATCTTACATCCTACCCATATCCCATGTTACTAACAATGATTACTTACTTGTAAATAGCTACTAACAAATAATACTGGAAGGAAGGATAGCAAGGAACAAAATACCGATTTGTGTGCATGGGAAAGTGGGAAGAATTATATTTTAGGTTTTTGGAAGATGTGGATGGGGCGAGGTGCGACACAACCAGTTGCAGTTTACAATTACCTACTCGTTTTTCTGTCCAAAGCCATTATAATAAACGCACTAATGACTAATCAGAAAGCAGCCATGTGACATCCCTGCCCGGCAACTTTAAAAATCCACATGATATACAGCTTCTCTGTTGAAAATACAAATACAGATAGTACAAATTTGCATCCATAGGCACATCCTATCACATTTGGTGTGAAAATTTGTATTTTATGTACTACTTTGGAAAATATGTAGCCAATTTCTATAATTTAATTATCACTTCTGCATAATTTCATTAGCTTATACCATACCTATAGGACATTCTAAAAGCTAAAACTGTAAACTGACGCATTCTAAAATTGTACCATTCGCCATTAGGAAATAAATATTTCCTTATCTATTCCTTTTACAGCTTATTCTTTTTTTAAATTGTAATTTTTGGTCCTATCCTAATCCCCCTAAAAATCATCATTTTCATTTTACTCAAAAATTTGAAAATTATGCTTACCTACTGTACATTTAGTTGGTTGGGAAAAGTCAGGAGGAGGGCGTCTTATGTATGTTCTCATTCTGTCTGAATGTCAAGCTAATAGTGTTTATATGACGTTATATTTGCAGAGACTTGAGCTACAATCAACTCAATGAAATTTCCAAGCGGAGTTTGATGGGACTGGGAAGGCTAAAAATTCTAAATTTAAGTTTTAACAGGCTCGTCGCAATACAAGAGGAAACATTTTTGTCCCTGGAGAAGCTGGAGTTTCTGTAATATTTTTTTTGCAATTTAGACTATTATGTTCTAATAAACATTTTGCAGAATGTGTACTCACTGTTATTTTTTAAAATTGTCTAGGGACCTGAGCAATAATGAACTCTCGTGGGTACTGGAGGATACAGTAGCGCCGTTCAAAGGGCTCGGCAGCGTACACACACTAAACTTGGCTTCCAATCGATTTCAAAGCCTCCATCCAAAAGCTCTCACGGGATTAGTCTCGTTAAAAACTTTGAACTTGAGTGCGAATCCGATTACATGGATATCAAAGAAGCCATTACAGGAGGTTCCAGCAGTGAACTTGCTTCTCTGGGATGTACATTCCCTTGCCTGTGATTGTGAGACTTTATGGCTTCAGTCTCATATTGCAGCTATTGCTTCTCTTTCGAGTGGGAATGGAATGGCTAAGTTGAATAAGCATCGGAATAGGAATCGAAGGCCTAGTACAAAGAACGGTCCATTTTGTGCGTTTCCGCCTCAGCATCAAGGAAAAAGCCTAATGGAAATTCCAGCACCGGATCTGAGTTGCTCAGGTTAGTTACCAAAACTCATTTTCTTTCATTTTTCTTTTCTTCAAGTTGCTATATTGTCCAGAAACTCTCAAAAAATGTTCAAGGCCACAACTTTTCATATATTTTGTTCATTGACACCTTTTTATATGTATATTTGATTTAACTATAGTGAGGTATATGAAAAGGAATCTTTAATTTCTAAATTGATTTTCTGTACAGAGCGCCCACTGCGTCCTGTATTTTTGCTAGAGCCAAAGACACAAACCCTATTAATGGAAGGAGACGGGGTTTTGAACTGTCATGTGGAATCATTTGCTACCACTCCTCCCACTGTTATTTGGAAAAAGGATCATAAAGAGTTACCAAAGCATTTAGTATGCTAAAACATAATATAGAAATATAAACGTTTGAATGCCGTATTTGCTTTTGATGTCAGTGGAAATAACACACGTGTTCTCTTTTATATTAGGAGGCTCAAGTGGAGAATCTGGAGAGAAGTCTTTCAAACGGTTCTATTCAAATAAATTCGACCCTCCACTTAAGGAATGTCAGCTGGACAGATGTTGGAACGTACCAGTGTATTGCACAAAACCATTTGGGCCTCGTATATTCAATGAGAGCAAATGTCACTGTCCACAGTATGTCACATCTCCTTTTAAAAGGCGAAATTTTCTTGTTGAGAAAGATAATAATGTTGCAATTTCATTTGATATATAGGCTTCCCGGTGTTTGTGAAGAGACCTCAGAATGTCACTGTTAGACTTGGCAGCAATGCCAAGCTAGAATGTTCAGCTAAGGGTTCCCCCGCTCCTGAAATTGGATTCCAAAAGGACGGCGGAGAAAACTTTCATGCTGCTGTAGAACGGCGCTTTCATGTCATTCCAAATGAAGACGCATTTCTTATCACGGACGTCAAGTTGACTGACAAAGGTGTTTATGCGTGTTCAGCACGAAACGAGGCAGGCGAAATTAAAACTTACGCGACTGTCACTGTGTTTGGTAAGCCCACAATTATTCTATAAATATTTGAATTCATCAATTCGTCAGTTCGTCTGTTAATGCGCGTTTACCAAATTTCAGAAACACCTAGCTTTAGGGAACCGATGGAAGATGAGAAAGCGGTGGAAGGTAGTAATGCAATTTTGGAGTGCTCTGCAAACGGTTCACCGCAGCCCTTGATCTCTTGGAGTAAAAATGATGCAGCTGTTATAAATGCTAGTGACAGTAGTAGATACCAGTTTAAGGACAATGGTGCGTTGTTAATAATTAAGAATGTTCAGTTGGAGGATTCTGGCCGGTATGAATGTTTGATTAGTAATGCTATTGGATCCACCCGAGATTCGTCATATTTAACCGTAATACCAAGTAAGATCTCAGCTATTTCTATGGAACAGTAAACAAACTTATTATAAAGGTTTCTTTAGTGGAATGTCATGTTTATTTTCACAATTTAAACTTATAGGTTCTAGTGCAAAAAATCTCGCTTTGGCAGTCCCTGAAATGACTCTAATTTTTGTTGTGATCGCCTTTTTCTGCGTGGTGGGAACGTCAGCAGCTTGGTTTGTTTTCTTTTACCGCACGCGAAGAAAGCATCAGGCGAGTCAAATTGTTGAAAACGCAGCTCTAAGAAGGCACTCCGTTGCACGGTATGAAGATTTGGATGATAGTCTTCAGGCGTTCTCAGCTCCCCATATGCCACTCCCTAATTACCAAATCACCAAAGCACACTGCGAAGATGATGGTAGTCAGTCATCAAGTGGTAAAGATAGCGGTACAGGAGATGATCTTACCGTTGAGGTAGATGCGATAGGAGTACCAGATCCGGAAGAAGGTATAACGTTACTCTTATCTTTGCTTATAATTCTGTGCTTAATCTCTGTTCTCCCTCTAAGCTAAAATACAAATTCATTTCATATACAGAATCGTTGATGCGGTATAGTCGACGAAAACCGGAAATGGAAAGCTTTTCCACTTTTGGAGCAAGAGCGCCAACTTCTCGCTTGTCTCAGGCGAGACTAGATATCCGAAATGAAGTTGGCGATGTGATCAGCCTAGCCCATCTTCCAGGTCGAGAATTCCTGACCATGCCGCGCAAGTACCCAGTTCCCGTTCCTCCTCCACTTGTTGTGTTACCTAGAGATCATCTCGATGTTAATGATGCGCGAAGCGGATGCCAAAGTACGACAAGCAGCAGTGGATATAGCACGTTAGGAGTCAGAACTCCTGCAGGTCAAACCAAAAATCGATCCCACAGCGTCAATTCAGATGCTGAAAGTCTGGGTGGAGGACTCCTCGCTACAAGTGGATGTGATTCAGAATCATCTAGCGATGCTTTAAGTACTAAAGGGGATGAAATTGAGTGCCCAACAGAAAGGCGAATGAGTAACGTTCCTATTCTTTCGGAGCCTCTTGCAAAGTATGCTGCTGGAAACGCGACATCGACTCATTCCAGTGATGGTGGCGGTGGAGTAATGACTTCCATTTCCACTCCAGTGTAACAGTTTTTCAAGAAGATTGTTAATTTCAGTTGTCTTGTCAACCCTGGTTTCAATGCTACTAGTTTTAGTCGTATATGCAATGAAGTATTCAAAGAAAACTGTTTAATTATTGGAGTAATGAAACCTGGTGATTCCATGTATTACATTTTTTTGATGTGGTTACCGAATTGTAAATCTATGAGAGAAGCACATTATTTTTTACTTAAATATGCTTTAACTATTGTAAGAAATGTATAGATGAAGAAAGAATTATTCTAGAGCTGTACTTTAATCCGTAAATAGTAGCTTTTAATTACGTATAGTAAATAATAGGATGTGGCGTATAGGGGATTTTTTCGTTCCCGTTTCCCGGTTCCCAGATTTTCGTAGAAAAGCGTGATTATAGAAAACATTTATTTATGAAATACTCAGGACTACAGAAACAATCATATTATATAAATACATAAGCATGTTTAGTAGATACTTCCGAATAGCATTTTGGTGTGTGTATGTAAAAGTTGTTATCCATTCATTTGTTCAACGTTAATGTGAGAAAACGAAATCATTCCTTTGAAGAGAACTAGGAGAAGTACTTTACAAAAAATATTCCACTCCAGCAAGTAATCTTTCATGCTACCTTTTAATCAAGTATTAGAGTTTTGATATATAGATGGATTAGATATTTTTCTACCAATTTTTATCTTCCTGTTATCCAGTTAAAATCGAAAATTTTGTGCTGCTTTTTCTCAACGTCAGCTTTTTGAAACACTCACCCCTTTTCTTTGTTTTCTGTTTCCACCTTTACAAATTGATACTCAACATAGAACGTATAACATTTCAACTAAAACATTTAATTTGTGGCAATTTTAAAATAGTAAAAAGTGCAGATTGTGTCAACTAATAGTCAACTTATTTTGAAGTGCCAAGTTTTATTTAATCATTCCTGCGCAATAATATGCAACATAATTATTTACTGAGTAATTTACCTTAAATTTATTTTCTATGTTTTTATAAATTTTTTTTACATTTACGTATACAGCTACCAATTACATAACACTGGTAACATATATTTTGCATTTACTAGAGCTAGAGAAGAAAAAAAATATACATGAAAGATAATAATCTTGTGTGACCCATGAGACTGTCAGTAAATGTTTTAAATAAAAATAAACTATATGTATATTTAGAGAAAACAATAGGCAACCTTGTAGTTGCACCCCGAATATATTATAACACTGGTAATTCCTATATGTCTATCCATTTACCTATATCCGTATCCATATATCAGATGTTTCGAGCAAAGGTGTACGAAAATAAATCGCTATGTATACTATTATTTTATTTTAGTGTGGAATTCCGGAGGTTATTCCCGGTGTACATTAAGATGTTTACTGTTTTAAAAAATCTATTCGGAAAGATAGTTTTGGTTACGCTGAGTAACCATGTAGAGTTATTTATGTAGGTATGATATATTAATCCATATGCTATGCGTGAACTATTTAAAACTATAAAATTATAATGGTCTTGATGTATTATTGTCATTGTAGTAGTTTCCGAATTGTGTTTTTAGAATATGGGCATGATTCCTAGAAGTTATCACATCAGTTTATAATAGTGATCAAACTTTTATTTTCCAACCGAAACCGAGCAATGTAGGTAGCTCATTAGTCATTTTTAAAATTAATAAACGATTTATCTTTTATTTGTGCTCTTTATCCTCTGCTTTGTGCCATCTCATGCTCATCTGCATCTTCATAAATAAATAAGCCAAAAAGTCGATTATTCTAATCCTTAAAAAATTTACGTCATTTGTTAAAGTGTCTTTCTGTTCATTTTTTACACTATTTCACTGTTCTGGTTCTGGAATCGTTTCACTAGAAACATGCTGCTTTACTTCTAGTTCAAGCTGAAATGATGCTATTTCCGCAAGACGATGAAGGGCATCGAAAGAACACACTGCAATAAAACATTGTTATTGTTGTTAGTCTATAATTTTGATCCATTTGGTCGAGGAAATTCTATTCAATCCAATGAAATTCAAGGGAAGAAAGATCCCAAAATAAGTTAAATCTATAGTACATTTACCACACTGATGTTCCGATTCCGATTGTACTTCCTGGCCAGGCTCTACTTTAATATTCTCAAAATTATCTTCTGAACAAAGGGTACCCTGAGCTGTTGCTGCTGCCCCCAACCCAAACCCATGAGAATGGCCAACGGAGGTACTGTTCTGCTGCTCCCCAATATCTATTATTGTATAAATTTGCAAGGTATAATTATTAATACTATGAAACAGTAAAAATTAACAATTAATTTTCAGTTTTTTCTAACAATAATGCCAATAATTATCATTTATCAACGAAGTCCGGGCATTATCACATTATCAGACAAATGATCAACTCAACTTACTGCTTATTGTGTAGCAAGGCACAATTGGGACGATTTCTTCAGATCGAAATCCCTTGGCCCAACGTAAAACATAATCAATCAATGTACTAGCTTCCTGCAGTTTATCCATAATTTCTGATGTCACCGTAAGTTCAACTTTTGAGGGAGGCATACTTGAACCACTTTGACTACCAGTCATAGTCGTTCCGAAAGCTACTTAAAAATAAAAAACCATGACAATGACCAGGATAGATAACATTGCGGGGTATAATGACCTGCTACTCCCTAAAATCTATTGCCAAAATTTGTAAACTATAATTATTAATGCTATGAAATAGGAACAATTAATTGCCAGTTTTTTTCTAACAATAATGCCAATAATTATCATTTATCGCCGAAGTCCGGACATTATCACATTATCAGACAAATGATCAGCTCAACTTACAGTTTATGTCGCCATGCACATTTGAGAGTATCTCTCCTAATCCTGGTCGAAATTCCTTCGCCGCATGGAGTACTTCATTAATTAGGTTAGTTGCCGTCTGAAGTTTGTGTATAATTTCTGAAGATACCACGCATCCTTCAAAGGAAGGGTCCATTCGGTGACCACTTTCATTACCAGCCATTTGTCACTCCTTATTGTAACTCCAATCCAAATTAATCAATTTTAAAATCAAAGACAATATTTAAACAGAGAATTCAAACTTTGCACTGGCGTCAAAAGAGCTAAAAAGTATTCATATGAAACACTTCTTTTTTACTTGTGGTGACAGTCGCACTTGGTACTTGGACCAAAATATTCTCAACGATACCATGATACAAATATGAAATACTGTAGCCGCCACTTCACCGCAGGATTTGCTGACAAACGTTGGAACTGGAAAGTTTCTATGCTCTATGCATTGTGTGGCACTCTTGCATAATATTTCATGCGAAGTAGTTGGTTTACTTGTCCTTCTGTGAAGTCACATTTATTCCATAACACTAAACGCATTACATACAATATTGATCTATCGATTTAAGTACTAGTATTCTAATTAATAGTAATTACATGATGTTAGGGCGTTTAACTCTTTAGTGCGTGCGTGGTATTTTGCAGTTTGTTGGAGAATAATTTTGCGTCAATATTACCTATGTCGATGTCAGTTCATAGTCCTCATTACACAAAACCTACAAAAGGGATGCATGCCGTGGAAAAGATTAAGTATGATGGCAAGGTTGCTCATAAAGCGATTAAAAGATTTTCTGAAAGGATTTCATGATTATGATAGTGACGGCAACCTATCACCTTATCTTTTTTCTTGAGACTATTTATTCTTCAACGAAAGTAAACAGTAAGCTCTTGTCCGTACGGGTACACAGGGGTATATAATCACTTAATACCTATTGCAGGTAATAAAAGGCTTGTCTTCTGAATACCTCCGCTCGTCCGTTCTTCATTGTTTCGTTCTGGAGCGGCTCACTCAAAGGGAAGCACCGACAGTTCATGCTGAAATCTGGATATTTACAAATTAGTTGCACAAAGTGAGCGTTTTCTTGTCTGGAGGGATGTTTTCCACACAAATCCCTTGTCATTTTAGGAAATACAGAATTCAGTCAGATGAGGAAATAACATTTCAATTTCAAATTATGAACAAAATTGACAAAGTATTCTCCTTGGTGGTATGTCCTTGAAATATAGTAATTAGAAATTTAAAAAATAGCTGAAAATATTATCTCTGTGTAGGTAATAGTGGAGACCTTTACTTGCAACAACCATATTGTTTCTTCTAGTTTTTAGTAATTTTACATTGCATTAAAAATCCAAAATATCTGACACTAACGTGTATTGCTACATGAATTACAACAAAGACCGTAAACAAAAAGACACCGCAACAAAGCACAACAACAATGAAATACATGCGTGCTTCACTACAAATCAGCTCAAATCTAGAGAGATGTCTTTATTTTTCCATAGAATTTTCCTATCTCCACACTAGGCATTTTTCTGCTGGCTCGACGAGAAATTTTATGCAGTACAATTTTGTACATCCTAAATTTTGAGCATAAACTTTATGAACCTCTGTCTATGGAATCCATGGGCTTCCTTCATTAAAGCAGAATAGAATTTTTCAGTTTGCAATAAACGTCATTTCCGATCATTTTTAATATCCTTATTTATCGTGTTTTTTCATTGAGGCGACAGCTCTTCCACTTTTTCAGGTTCCAATTTTTGGCACCGTTATCATGATTAGAGAGATCTGGAGAAGAATTAAGTTGGTGCATTTTATAAGTTGATGAAAGTATACCTAATATAGACAACCACTGAATTAGGTATATACCTAAAAATTTTAATTTAGCAATGTTAATGGGCTCCACATGTGTTTTTCACACTGGGAGTAATGATCATGATACCTAAAGAGAATCCCAACAATCTAAAGGATGGGAATAAATACAATTCGTTCTTATGCAATAGAAGCATCCTCAGCAGAGATACAATCCTATGTAATTGGGGTGATTCGATGATAACAGACTGAGCAGTTCATGTCACCGTACTTTTACAAAGAGAACCTAAAAAGGAACAGCAGAATTGAGCGCTTGATATCGCAAAAGGTAATCCCATTGGTTCCGCTCTATTGATCAGGGAGTTGATACCTTTATTATCTTTCAACTGAGAATGAGAGATACTGTAAATGTACGAAATATTTTATATGAATTTACTTACTAAAGTGGTAGCTATAGCTAAAAAATTAAAAAATATTCAGTGCAATGGATTCCATAACTTTTCCGCAAGCTAATTAATTTCCGTTACCCTATTTAGCCTATTTTGATAGTAAACATGTCAATTAAAATATAACAAGGAGTTGTGCAAGTTTTAATAGTAAATTCCATATAGTAGAGGGTATTTTGAGCTGGAGGATGCAGTTGAATATCCCCCGCTGTTAAACTTGGTTTTGCAACCATTATTGTCAATAACAGATTTTGTGGTGGATTTACATTTTGAAAAAAAAGATCACACTGGGGATTACAATTTGATTGCGTGAAAAGAGAACGGTTTGATTGCAATTTATCATAAACAAAATACTTCTTCGAGTCCATATGAGGGTTTATATCTCTTCCTCTATTTCCCGTTCTCTGCAAGACAAGTTTTTAAAGTATGACATAAATACGGGGGTAACATGAAGGACATATTGCACAGATTGAAATGCTCATCTATTGTTTGCAGGCAAATGCACAAAGCTAGGAACTCCGGAGGGAGTGACTCTGTGAAGCTCATGAATAGCCCATTTCATCTCTTGGATCTTCTCTGCGTGCGTGTCATTGTCAATGAAATGTGAAATGAGGAGGATTCCAAAGAGGCAGCAAACTACAGGCAAAGCAGTGGAAGTGGAAAGAGGTTTTTGCCATCTCTTTTTTTTACAAAAGGACGTTGTAGGGGGTGCTCATATAATGCTGATATAAAATTATACACGAGCAAATGATTCCATCTGCTTGAACAATGCAAGAGTATTTAAGGACAGAAGAGCTAGGGGCTGCATTGAGGACATTCAGGTGAATAAAATGTTTCTGATGATAGTGAGAAGAGCAGCATTTTTAAAGTAACTTCCTTTTCCCGTGAAGCCCTTGCTTTGAACATAAACTTAACTACTTTTTCATTAAGAGTGTTGACGTAAATTTACAGTATAGTATCCCCAGCTAGTACCTCACTCATTTATACAGGTATAGAGCGGTCTGCTCTCCAAACAACTTTTAACTTTAAAAAAAATAGTTCAGGAAAATAGTCAAATTGTAAAGAGCGGCATCGCATCGCCACTATATGTACTACTCAGCTAACGAGCTCACCCTGGAAATGTGCCTGAGAGGAATATTATACAGAGCCAGGAAATCGCCAGTGCAGCATTGATAATGAGGGGGAACCTTAGGAAAACGGATTTCAGGAATTATTATCCGCATCAGACATCACTATCCCGAACTATTATTATCGTGATTATAACCTTGCACATATATCTCACCTTATTCACTCACTCTCCTTTTCAACACATTTGACAGAGAAAAGAGCGAAATAAAAAAAAGAAGATGATAAAATGCTGGCGAGAGTAAAAGCTCGGATCCGAGTGGAGCAAGTACCACCAGGCCAGACACAAGTACAAAAGAGCAGAGAGTAAAAAAGGGAGAGAGGAGCAGAAAAAAGGACTGAAGTGAGAGTGAAAGAGAGAAAGGAAAAGGAACGATGGAAAAGGGAGGATTCTTCGTTCTCCCATGCAGAGTTGCCCAACAGCAGGTAGACAAGGAGAGGAATGGAGAGATCCGTTTCCCTTCACATCCCGATTGGTTTTTCAGCCAAAAATGAACAAGAGGAAGGCGTTGCAATCCAAGTCCGACCCTAAGGTTGGAAAATCCTCAACGCAGTAGCAGGAGCAGCGCTTGCCTGTTTCCTTTTCAAAACCAAATGTCACGATGTCGATGAGATGCCCAGCGAAAACGAGATGGTGAATGTGCATATTATTACGCGCTCCTCTTTCTTTTTTTTCATAAGGACGATGAAAATGCTTTGCTGAAGTGAGTTTGTTGTGGTACGTGGGACATGTTCGCATTTCCTTGCCGTAAACTCACAAAACCTGCAGCATATTTATCTAGGTTCTCAGTAGTTGCCGTTTACCGTAAATCACTGTTGTTTGTGACTTCACTTTTAGCTAAAGGGTAATAGAGAGGAGGACGATTACAACGAAACCTTTTCAACAAACTACCGCTGGACGAGCAACAGAAGAGCAGCAACGCTTTTTCGGGTTTGAATAAACAAGACTGTTTTAAACGAAAGGGTTTCCTATTATCTCAATCTAGCTTGTCATTTTAAAAAGTCGCTTTTTAGGATTTTACCATTGCAGAATTTATGCACGTTACGATGTTATGATGGTATCAAGCTAGAAAAAATGTACTTCCACTAGCAAATTACTGACAGTGTGACGAAAGTCACTTGTAGGCAACAAAGCCAATACATGACATTTTTTTTCAGATAATAAAGTACATAAATATATTTTATGTAAGTGTTAAAGAGCACGGGTGCGAAATGAGTGGTAAAGATTCGTAAAATGTTGAGTTGGCTCCCGATGGCGGAAAGAAAAGCAAAATGTGTATATAATCACCCCTCCAGTTTTTGTATCATTTACAAACATTTCAACTCTTATTTGAAAATTGAAACAGGGCCATGCCTTATCACGCACTCCACACATAAAGCTTACCTTTCCTCTTCTCGTCCTGGTCAAAAGACTACTTTTGACATGAGTACCTACCTAGCTGTGCGGGACATAGAAGTAGCATATCATAATCATCCCATTACATTACTTATCTTCATCGATGAGTGAATAAGTGAGCTACTCAAAAAAAAGGAAACTGGAAGAATCACGTACATCATGATTGTGATGATCCCGCTGGGTTCTGTAGGCATATATGATATATTGTATTATGAGATGAGAATATTATTATGCAGTTTTTGATATAACGATTTACCGTCACCACCAGTTTAAAATAGAAATATAAAATGAGTAAATCTTATATACGAAAAAATATATGAAATCTGTAAAAAGCTACATTTGTTAATGTATTATTGCGGCAACTTTTTCTTGTCAACTACCAAAGCGGAATGAAAATTCCATAAGTCAAGGAAACAGGAGGCGAGTCTCACATTGACCCAAATGCAAGCCAAAAGTCAACTGCTTTCTTTTATTCTCATGAAATGCTTGATGATTGCACTAGTATATCTTACCAATTGAGCAGGAATATCAGCAGTTTTCAATTGGCACCTAAAAATTTTTTAATTCTGTCCAATTAACTACTTCAAATATTTAGTATTGTCTTAAAAGTCGTCTCAAAGTCACAACGCAACAAAGTTGGAGGGCGTAGTTGCGTAGTAGAAAAACGAAAGTACCAACGGGCAAAGTCGTCTAGCTGCTCAATTAGGTAATTTAATATCAATAATAATGATTGCACGTATCCCTTCCAAAGCTCATATCATTTATTAGCTCTAACTCACCTCCAGTTAATAGGGATGTACCTATTCACGAAAGCTTCCTTTTTATTGTAACTAACCAGTAAGCTCATTAGCACAGATTATGAAACTGGGCGTTTTATAAAAGTCAAGTTTAAGCATTGCTGGCATTATCATCATCAAAAGCGTAGCATGTCATTTCTACAAGACTCCCAGTAGCAGTTTTATGAAAAAAGCACTGAAATCGACAAAGTGCCTCCCTTTTCCATATATCCAGCAGTATAGAGTTCCCGTATGGCACAGTACGTATATATTGTGAGGAGCTAGGAACTTTTATGCTTACATCTAATCAGAGCTCTCTTCTGCGGATGGTTTCTTCTTCCACATTTTCCCTACCCAAAGTGACTACTTTTCAGCCCTAGAAGTAGCAAGTGAACCACCAAAGGTAGCGGTGCAAAGGTAAAAGGGTTCTTCCAGCTGCAGAGATTGCTACATTCTAGCTGGACGAAAAATCGACCATGTTGAATTCTTCATTTATTCACTTTCTGTGCATCATTCCGTTCAGTTTGTGGCTGTAAGCTAGGTCGTCCAAATTTTTTTCCCTTATCTCGTGTAGGTGGATATTGACTGTCGAGAATAGAAAGAAACGAGGATTGTAAGATTAAGGGGCGAAATCGGCTCTTCTCCTGACATATTACGAGAGTAAATCCTATATTCTTCAACCTCGATCAATAGACTTCTTCCGAAGAGATAAGAGATACTTTGAATATTTCTTCAAGAATGGGCATAATATATGATACGGGGTGTATTCAAAAAGTAAATGTCATCGTCAGTAGATCGTCTTCTAGATGAAGAGATACTCACGCCACTACGGTTACTCCCTAGTTTTGGCTCATTACACTCTCGGAAGAAAACTTCCAGGCTCCTAAAATGAGAATTGGTTAAGATTGCCTTGTTTATGGATTTTCTACTTCGTCTCACTCCTTTTTTTTCACTGGATACTGTTTTTTTTGTGATGGTGAAAGTCTTTTTTGGGGTGTTATTTACACGACGGTCGTGCTGGCTAGTGTGATGTAAACATAATCACTATGATCAGTTGCCATTCGACCATGGACAGCATAGCTAGCTAATCCTATGCAAAGCGTGAAAAAAAAACATTTTTGGGAGGTAATACGAGAAGCTCCGGTTTACTTCTGTCGTGTGCAGTTTCAGTCAACAACTTTAATAGTGAGTTGATTTAAAGGAAAGAAAAATTAAAAGATTGGATGTCTATCAACAAGGACCGTGTGAAATTTCAGTAAGTGCAATTTCCTAACTTCATTTTTGTAAATAGTGATTATGTTTTAATGTATTAACTAGATATAAAATGGAAATGGAGAATTAATTTGCATCGTAAAGTATGATAGGAATGTGTGGCCGAATATATTTTTTTAAAAAATCTGTGATTCTATCATGTGAGTGACTGTTGACTTGCAATGAGCTCCCTTTTAAATATTAAAAGAATATAATTTATTTTAGCCATACGGATGTTATTTTTTCTGAAAAAAAAGTACTCCTTGATCATTCATGTGTATGAACACGCGTTATTAACCACACAGTGGACTTTCCATTCACACGACATGACTCAAACGACAACTTCAGATTACACTTGGAATAATAGTGTAGAAGCGTCATTTTACTAGTAAAATGCGAGCACAGTCATTGAGTTTCAATACATATAATTTGAGAAGTCCTCGAAAAACTCATTCCAGTCAGAGAATAGTAGAAAGCTGACATTACAATAATTAGTTTTCTTATGCGGCGCTTGCCTCAGTAAAAAATTTTATAAAGGAGAGAGAGAGCTTAAAAAAACTCCAATCACAGATAAAATGGAAATAGATGACTTTCATGTATGCATGACTAGTAACTCAAGTACAGGCAACACGCACGCATTCAGTTTGACTTTGCGATTGACTTGTATCATATAGCCCCAATACGCCACGTTCTACTAATCTTCCGCTTTCTATATACTTTCAGCTCGTTCCGCTTTCATCATCCTCGTAAATGCCACTAATAATCATCGGATAGAAAGGATTAAAGGATCAGTCGTACTAAAAATTTTTTAAAAAAATATATAAATAGCGCCGCGATGAGTAGTATTCGGCTTGTTATCGACTGGGACTAGAATTAGTACTTGTGCTTGTTTTACCTATTACGATAAGTGAATATTAGAAGCTGGTAAATACTTTTGCGTACATATCCTATTTTGGCTACTGAAGCTTAAAAAGCAACAATAAAATAATACAAAGTATATAATGTTGACTGTGCAAAGTGCCACCAGTGACCCATTCTGTCATTAAACACGTTCTCCAGGTTTTCTAATCGTCTTAAAAGACGAACGAGTGGTGTCATATTTGCTAATAGGAAGAACATGGACTCACATTTCATAAAAAAAAATAAAGCTTTAGCAAATCCATTACGTATAGACGAGAATAAATGTCTTTAAGATTTTGGTGAAGAGTGTGGAAGGATTACTTTAATGGAGGTGTAGGTATCCGACGCCAACAGACACTGAGCAACATTGCAAAAGTACTTTCGTTGTGGAATTGTAGTCGTGTGTGTGATACGCTCTTTCTTTTTTCTCGCTGCATTTTTTATTGTCCAAAACGAAATGAGCATTTCCTCGCGTTGACTCTCATCTCTGGGAAGGCTCGTTATATAGCTCTGCGGTGCAAAATGTACGAGTGAAGAGTTGCATTATTTTGTAAGGAGGAGTGAGATAAACCCTTCAGTTTACTTTTAGTACTGGGAGCATGAAAGTGAGACGCAGCATCGCCCACTAAACTAAACGCAAACAAAGTCCGCTAACCGTCACATTTGCAGTGATTTGTGCTACTAGTTTGTTTTTCTTAAATCTTTTAAAGTCAAGTGTGCACCGCGGCCAGTCTTCTATCAAGCAGTTTTTAAATTGCATTTGCATTGCTGAAGAATGAGCCTGCTTTCTTCAACTCATTCTACTGTTTACACAAAGGAAATATTGACATTTTACTTAGCGCTCTTGCACTTTGATGGACTATAAGTGGACAGCATTCTTCAAAACTTGAAAAAGTGATTTGCTGACTTTTATACCTAGTTAGGCGTTCCAGAGTGGGTGGACATTGAATTTTCATCGTTAGCAGTATACCTACTTAAAATCGTAGTAAACTTCAACAACACCACTGAAAAGGTGAGAATCGACTAATTTCAATTTTTTTATATGCATCGCTCATATAAACTAGCATATAAACTAGTGCACATAAAATATGAGAATTTTTTTTACGTCAGCCTAATTTTTCCCCCATTTTACGGAATCAAACGTTTCCCTAAATATATATGCAAAACTAATATGAAAAATAAGCTTTTATCAAAGATTTATTTCATGAAAATCATTCCATACATTGTTTACAAGAAGAGACTGCGTCATATCCACTTCTAATAGAGCTCACTATTTAACGGACATCCAAAACAGAACTAAAAATGATAAAATATGCGGGCTGGTGGTGATCCTTTCATTTTAAAATAGCATACTTCGCTCCCAATTTACATTAAGCGTGCCAGTCAAAGGTCATTATTATTCAAGCAATGAAAAAAGTAAACCGTTAAAGTCTTTTCATGACATTCTCCACAAGGGCGGGAAGGGCTCACCTTTATAGCAGCACGTTTCCCCACGCACCCACACTTCATCAAAAAGCAAGTCAAAGTATGATGCCCTTCAACAAAAGAAGAATATCAAATTTCCATCTCCTAAGAAAAGCCGGAAGTGAGATTCCCTCATTCCATTTACAGGGATCAAGTCTGTAGAGCTACACAATAGCCTTTTTTTTTAAAATAAAAACGTCCACGTGTATACTTTCTTCGAACCTGCATGTGTCAGCACATCTTTCACAACAGTATTCTGCGCAATCACTCATTCATTTTTATATCCTGTTCTCTAATAAAGCAATTTCTCCACTTTAACAGAATCTCAGTTGTTGACCACGTGCGGTACATTAATGCACAATTATTGTTGAGATTTTTTTTCCTTTGAAGAGCGATACTTTACACTTTTCCGTCTTGCTTGCCTTTTGTGCTTCAGCTTAATATTTTGAACAACTGCCTATTTTAAGTGTGGGCATATATTTTTAGGGAGGCAGGTACAGGAGGTAGGAGAAAAAAAAATTAATGAATTGACGTTTGAATTTGATATGATATTTCGAGAGGTGTCGTTGTCCTTCCCTGTTACACTTTTAGGCAGCTGTAAAGGAAGTGGCACGGGCGCGAGACTGAATTTTTTTGGGGACCGCATAGGCAAAAGAAAAAAAAGTTATTACGGAAGCTAGCCATCATTCATTAAGTAAAAGGACTACCGGTTCTTTGTGGGAAAATCAATCTTCTTTCATGAGAAAAATGAAGCAATCAGTTTTTTTCTGCAACTGGTTGCAGTTGTTGCAGTTATTCTTTTCTGTTGGAGTAATGGGTGCCGAAATGCCATCTGTGTTGCATTTAAAACAATGGCCAACTGGATCAGCCTACATTGTTGTGCTGCTGTAGATGCTCTTATAACGGATAAAGTCTGAGTTCGAACAGAAGATAAATTGTATGTAATTTTGGCCTTTTTATGGCTAAAAGGAGTTTAACGGGCATTCCCAACGAGAAGAAAATGCAAGCAAAGGAAAAGAATCGGCAAAATGGCTGTAATAATATTCCAAGCAGAAGGCTTTTTTTCATCCCCTCCCACTCGTAAAGTCTGGGACATTCGTAAAAGCAGTAAAATTGGTTGTTGCATTTTCTGCACCTTTTTGTTTCTAAAATCAAGAGGGTAATTTTGGCTTATGCTGCTAAAAAAATGTGTAAGTGACTCTGTCTGGGATTTATCTGAAAGTCTGCATCAACATTGTCCTTTGGCAATAATTGCAAAAAAAAAGTGAACTCGAAGAGGTTGGGGGTTATCCTCGTAAAAATTTAAACAAAATGATTTGAGCATTTTAACATAATTTACTTCAGAGATATTCTCATATCAGCAAAGCGTATGTTTTCTTGGTCTAACGGCTCCTCGTCTTAATAGCTCGTAATTCGACCTTGCTCTTCTTGCAAAAATTTTAAAAATTGTTTTTATCCATTCGATATTTTGGTATTTGCACTCTTTCCCACATCTTTTTGGTCAACATGCTATTAATAAGTATCCATTTGGAAAATGAATACACTTTAAATCAATTTTTTACCTACACTTGCGCCACTTATGATTCTTAGCTTAAGTAAAGCCAACGTTTAGCTATAACGTGGAAAACTGATTAAATAAGTTCGCTAAAACCTTATCACCACATTGCCACCACAATACTCAACATGTTTATTATCGGAGTAGCGAATTTGTGTGTGCGGGAATACTTTTAAAGCATTTAACTGATGCGATAGTAACGATATCACTGAATAATAATAAGGCGTATTTTTATGCATATTTTAAAAAAGTAACGAGATGATCTTGTATCGAAATTCCTGCAAATAATCTGCTTATATATATATATTCCCTTGCTGTTTTTAATCACACTTGAATGCGAAAAATTTATTGGTAATAATATGATCCTCCTGAGTACGAACGTAAAACATTTATGAAGAGGATGGAATGGAACAAAGTCGCCGACTACTATACTTTGTACATTGACCATTTCTACATGTTTTCCTCGAATTTTGATGACGACGACAGTAATAGTAATAACAGAGTTATTTAATAAGAATGTCAGCTAAATGTGCGTACTAACTTGTAAAAAATGATTGAAGTATGTTGTATGCAAGGTAACTGTGAAACCGTATCGGATTGTGGGGAGCCGAACAGCAATACTAAGTAAACGCAGCACAACAAACAATCTGATAATTACAAGTGTCCACATAAAACTTATAGCTTGTAGAGGAAGATGCTGGCAAGCCTTCATAAAATTTTTTTAAAGACTGTTTGACAATGAAAAAAGTATTTAAAAATTGCAACAATTTTTTTTGTGGACACCGCTCATGGATGACGCTGCGCTTTCATACAGAGCATATTCTGTTCAGCGCACAGATTCAGAATGCTCGTAAGAAAGTGTAGAATAATTATCACTTAAAGTCCCGCTTGAAAATGCGCTTTGTACTAGTTTACTTACAATTTTTGTAATAACGACTGTCGCATTTTATCAGGTTTGGGTTTTGGTGTCATAAAGTAAACAGAATTCTTTTACAGAAAGGTCACAAAAAAATTTACTTGATGGAAGCTCAGATTGCACTTAATGGAACTTGGCTGGTTTAGCAAAGTAAAAAAAATTATATTTTCATATTGCAATTTTTACGAGTTTTGACTTACTACATGGTTATGATTTTCTCATGAGCAGTAAAAAAGAATTGGTGGAGAGAAAGCTCTCATTTTTTGAAGGGATTGCTAACATGCATTTCAGGGCTCATATTCTACTTTACATTTTGTAAGCGAATCCAATAAAGTTCCCCTATCTACTGTAGCATCCTTTTTGTAGAGGGTAGTAATAATTTTTTTATGATTGTTTCTTCAGCACATCCATTTGCAACAAGTTTGTAGCAGCCTTTTTTTGCTAATTTCATTTAGGAATATTCATATATAGTTTCAGAAATGTTGTAATGATAATATACTTTCAATTAAGGACTCATCGGCAGATTTTAAATCAGGATTGTTTAACCCGCTTTTTAGCACTAGGGATAATAACTAGTTAAGTGAATTTGCATTAAAGATTTAATAATAGTAATAACGCATATACCTGCGCAAAAACGTTAGACTAACCAGATACATTTGCTAAATTCCTCTTGGTCTGTATGAATAGGGGAGATGAAACTGAAGGAGGAAACTTTTTAATTTTCCGTGCGATTGTGTACTTTAAATTTATGCATGTAAAAGTTTAGCGCCAACTTCCCTATTGCTCATATGGCCTTCTCCCGTTCTCCCCACGACTTTTCTTAATACTTTGTTTGGTGTCTAGTAATAAAAAAACGGAACGTTTAAAATTGTTTCGCAATGCACAGGAGTAGCAGTGGTGGTGAAGGGAGACGCGAAATTGCATCTAGACAATTTCACGCAAGTTAGCAAGCAAATAGGAAAAAAGGAAGATGATTACTTCTTGACTATTAAACAGAGAAGGGGCTTAGATTTATGAGGAAAATGTAATAGTCAAATAGCTCGTCAAATAAATCACAGTCAGTTTAGTTTACGGCCAAAATTATAATGTAAGTGCAGTGAGTACATATGTATATTGCGCTATTTGTGCTGTACGATTGCTGCATAAAAATGTGCAATAAATAATGCAATAGCGGCTGCTGCTAAATCATCTGTGCAAAGAAAATTGTTTGATTGTTTGCTGACTGCAAATTGAAATTAATTGTAGGTGGTAGTTTGCAAAAGACAGAATCTCTCGTTTGCAATCAAGGGAAGAAATATAGTCAGCATGTGCTGAGTTTTTCTGCGGGTAGGAGTAGTAGCAACTGGGTGTGAAAATCAGTTCTTGCACGGTTTGTTGAAGCTATGGCTTGCAGAAGAAAGTCCATGACTTGTGTGTTAGCATAGAAAATGGAAATTTAATTGAACCTTTTCTCAAATTCAAAAGTCATGATGAAAATTCCAAGTAAAATGCAGTGCACTACACATTTGACAAAGTACCCAGACAACTTAGCAACAATCAAGTTAGCACATTAGAAATGTTTCGGTTTATGTACATATACGCTTTTGAGAAGATGCAGACTCTCGCCTCATTTTGCCGAACACGTAGTAGAAAAGAAAGGCAATGCACTTGAAATACCGTTCCATTTTGGGAGACTTCCACCACTCAAAAAAAAACTTTGTTTTGTCATCTCAAACCGTTCAATGTTAGTGTACCCAAAGCCACATTTTATAGGATGATGGAACAAGCCTGTCTCTTGCTCAAGGACTACTTCCATGCCACACATCCAAAGCATACGCCCTTGCACAAGTCCGGATCAATTATTTTAGACCTCAACCCTGTTTGCTCGCTTAAAAATGATACACGATGACTTTGAGAGGGGAAAATAATTCCAAATAGTTGTAAACAAACTCTTCCTAGAAAAAAAATATTCAAACCTGACTCGTGAGAAATCAAAGTAAAGTTTGATTCCAAAAAAATGCCTAAAAACATAAAAAAGCAAATCCTTTTTAGTTTCTACGTGCATACAAAAAATTCATGAGGGTTTTCCATTTCCATATAATAAATTATAATGAAATACACGCTATTAATAAGTACAGTTGATTTGTAAAGAAATGCGTATGAACATAGTACACATACATTTATTCATTTGTTTGTCAAGAAAAATTCCCGGAAGCTAAAAAAAGACAAATCACAGAAGGCACAACGCACGTATGTAGCGCAGTGAAAGATCAAACAAGACTAGAAAAAGGACGTAGCAGAACGTTCCAGAACTTGCTTTGCTTTTCCCTGTTTTATTCAAGTACATAAAGTAAAAACTAAAGTAGGTTGTAAAGTTGTGGCTTGTTAGCATAAAAAAACAAATAAACAGAATTATATCTAGGGTTAAACCTAAAATGGTTTGTTTTTCATAACGATATGGCTTGATGTGAAGATGACATAAAAGAGTAGCTTCATTTTTTTTTGCTGTGGCATGACATGACATCATGTCATGATCTTTTGCTTGCGCAAGTAGTTTTGTTTTTTGTTGTTTTCTTTCTTCACTACCGTGTAAAGGTAGCTGGAGTCTTTTTTTGTGGCAAGTAGCAGGAGAGAGGTGGAACAACAATATGCATAAATTTTTAACAGAAGCATTGTCTTCCTCTTTTTCTCTGTTCCAGAATGTTTTTTTTACGTTGCCCCAACAAAAAGACTAATGATGATCATTTCTTCCTCATCCTTCCAGCTTTTCTCTTTTCAAGGGTGCTTCTCAGACGTGAGCTTGTACAAAATAAATTATAGTGTGGTTATGGCTGTTTCACTTGCCTTGTCTCCCCGCGTTATTATAAGCGGTGAAGTGGTTTCTCCTCCCTTGTTCTTTCCCTTTTTCCTTCTTAGCTTGTGCCTCTTACACTTTCCTGCACTTCAAACGTATTTCCCTTGCAGCAAAAATACAGCAAGCGGAGAGAAATGGCTTGTCTCACCTTGCCCCACAATAGAAGAACTCACGCATAGGTAATATCCTTTCTAACTGCCAGTTTTCACCCTATTTTTTTACTCATCTATTTCCCATACTTTTCACAACTGATTAAATGCATTCTACTATATCTGTATGGATGAAGTGCAGGATGACTTGTTCCAGTCATTGCTCGCTCATTGATAATTGCGTTACTTCACTGACTGAAGATAAAAATAATTTGGTCATTTTACCATAAAATATCATAATATCCCGGTTTGAAATGTATGATGTCATCACAAGCACACAAAAGGGAAAAGGGAGCGATATAGCGACACAGCAGGTTTATTTGTAGAGCAGTTCATTTACACTACCGTGCAACTTTTTTTTGTTCCATTTTCATCACGCAGTACAAATGCTTCCATTTCCCATCACTTTTTTACTTTTGTTATGAATTCATGCAGCTATACACGCTGTAATGATCAAGGATCGAAATGGTTATTTGCCTCTTCCATTATTATTAATTGAGACTTTTTGGCTGGTCCACTGAGACCACCACTCCAAAAAAAAGTACATGGAAAAGAGGCCGACCCAAAAACTAAATAGCTAAAAGCTGGTGAAATATACAATTTTTTTGTACTGCAAGGAAAAAACAGACTACTCAGCAGAGTGTTCAATTCGTGAAAGGTACTTGAGTAGGCAGAATACATAAAAAACTTTTAGATAAACGGAGACACCAAACAAACTCAGATAAATTTCAGCAATGATTGTATGGCTGATGTAATGATTTTTATCTCTAGTTTTGAAACATGTTGAGAATGCTTTTTTTGATATTATACTTGTACAAACGTGGGGCGTATCGTACTTTTTGAAAGAAGAGAAAATAGTGTAGCACTCGAAAGCAACAAAGTAACATTAGAAAGGCATAAATGTAGTAGCGTTTCCCGCCGCCGATGGTTTTTTTTTCTCTCGTAGGATGACCCCTTTCCGTGTCCATCTTCAATAAAGTTAAAAGGAGGGAGCTGCAACAACTTTCCCCTCCACTTGCTATTTAAATTGTCTGCAAGTGATGTAATAGTCAGGTGTTAAAAGTCAATACAGCGAGAGAATAAATATATATAGCTGAGAGAAAGTCAACAGCGACTTTGAGTGAGTCAGTTGTCAAACAAGGAGAGTCTGGAAAGGCAAGAGCTTTTAAAAAATCAGGCAAGAGGAGGCCGAAAGAGACTGATTCCATTTTGCATGTGTAACGGAAATGACCATTCCGTCAGAAGTGTAAACATTTGTGAACAATTTCCGACTCTCGTTCGACTCCCTGTGTATTTCCGATAGCGCTGTTCCAGTTCAACTAGAAGATATCCAATTTCGCTCAGTCGGCCCCCGACTATATTTCCCTTTTGAGAATTACACTCAATTTCCTCACTTAATTTGATATCATGTTTGAAGGGGTTTCTTCATGTAAATGGATAATGAAATAAAGCTTCTTTTTTTTTTCGAAGTAAAAGTAGCTCTAGCGGATAGATTGAATGCGGAAGCAAGTCATTCGAGTTCATCCACCTATTTGTAATTTCCACCTATGGTTTCCAGCAATTACTGCAGTGTCTTTGATGAGCTGACACGAGAACAATGGAAATATTCCGTGAAAAGACGTCGTTCATTCTTTTTCAGTTCCCTGATAAAAAAATATCAGGGAACAAGCACAAGGCTTTCCAGGGTTTTGTCGTGAATAAGGTTGCGGTAATACCGAGGTGAATAGAGAAGTTCACATATTTTCGCTTTAATACTGCTGCTCCACTTTACGGAATTGTGTACAGCTAAGAAAGTATGGAGCTGTCGGAGGTCACCCTGTCGACAGTTTGCCTTATTCTGCTCTCTGTGGCAGATTAGAAAATGTCTTTTGTAGAAAAACGATTTTTGATTCTGTGAATTTGATCGAACACACAATCCTATTATACTTTTGTATAATTGGAACTGGATGAAATGCTTTCTGATTTGAGGATTTTATTGAATGAGAAAAGAGGCAAAGAGGTTGAGAAGAATGGGCTCGAATTGGTACATGCAGGAGTTGGAGAGGAGCGACGGTCGCAGATAAAAGAGATCGGTGCTATTATAGTGTAAAGAATGTTCTGGCTGACGTCCCGTAGTTAAATACATAATGCATCCTTGATTAAATTTTCTTTGGCAATCTTTTCAATCCTTTCATGTAGCATTTCGCTAGTGACGTTGCCATTTCCCATCAGCATCACGGGATGTCGGGGATAAATCCCGCACTGTTCTGTACAATAATAGAATCCCGTTTTTTTACCTTTTTTCGTAAAGCGAGCAACAACGGGTGACTTTGCGGGTCAAATTGCAATTTGAAAGTGGAACGAAAAGGTCTTTAAAATGTGTCTTTATTTGCTTTCCATCGCAGGTTCTATTGGTGACTGCAAAATGGCGACAACGACAGACAATCATCCTAGTGAGGAGATCAATCACTTATCCCCGCATTCCCCAGAAGAGGAAGGAGCTATAACGGAGGAGGATGAAGTAGCGGTTGGGCTTCTGCATCAGTCTGGAAGCGCGCCGTCGTCAGGGGCTGAAGAAGTATCCGTGACGAAGCTGTATGAGCATCAGAAAAGTCAGATGTTGACCTTCTCAATAGCAAAGATAATGGAAAGGGTGCCCACTAAAGAGAGCGACAACGGTGCAATTGTTGAGAGGCAGAAAAGCGAGGCGGATCTGGAGAGAAACAATGACGTTCACAGTAGTCAGACGAAAATAAAAAATGACATTGATTCACCCACCACTCGAAGCGATCAAACAGAGGAAGGAAATGGAAGAGGGAAGAAAAGAGTGAAATTGACAGAAGGGTCAGTAGACAATGTAGAGCCACCACTTGGGATCTTGCCTTCCCGTCTTGAGCAAACATCCAATAAAGGGAGTGCACCACTTGAAGCAAGTGCAAATAAACCGGATGTGACACTTGACATAGATGACGGGGTGGAGAAGTTGGAGTCCGCCTTTAGAAAGTATGTTCCCCCGCATGTGATTTCCGACTCAGCATTTCGACACTGTACCGAGCGGCTGATAACCTCTGATCTTCTTCGCTACTATCCTTTCTTCTACTTCAATTCTACAACTGGTACTACTTCACCACACTACTTGGCCGCGGCTGCAGCGGCAGCTGCTGGTGCATTTCACCCCCATGGTTTTCCACCATCCGTGTACGCAACGGCAACTGCCTATATGAATGCAGCTAAGCAACAGCATGGCCCACTGAGTCCACTGCAACTCCCATCCGCATACCTTCGTCAATTTGCTGGAATGCAACGCTTCCCCCAAAATGCAGGGAATAATAGTAGTAACGCCAGTACTGGAAGCAGTCATAGTAACAATAGCAGTAGTAATAATAATGTCAGTTCTAATCGAAAAACTGTTCAAGAAGACATTCGACAGAAATTTGGATCCGTTCAGCAGCAGCTAAGCGCACAGTTGTCCAGTGCAGTACGGATTTCATCTTCCCCGGTGAAATCAAAGGTATCTCTATTGGCAGCCTCGCCATCAATTGCGCGAGGAGGGAGAGTGGCTGGAAATAGTTTGATAGGAAGGGGAGGAAATTGCGGTGAGGGTGGTGGGCGAGGAGGAAATAATGGTTCTATTAATTCACACAATCTTCACAGTCAGCATCACCACCGACATCATCAAAATCAACCCCAAAAATCCATTTCATCTCGGGTCAATCTTTCCGGAGGAAATCAAATTTTATCTAATTCAGCCGCAGCAGATATACAAACATCTCTAAAGATCCCGCATAAATTCTCTTCAGATAGCTCCAACTCTATCATCAACGGAACTGTATTGGATTTGCAAATAAGTAATAATAATAGTAACAATGGTGGCGACAGCGGTCGACAGTGTATTTCGCCACCCACAACAAATGCAAACAATCGGGGCAACAACACCAGCACCACACCAAGCCTCTTTCCTTCGCCGAGTGGAGGCAGCAACAATAGCGCTTCGAGCAACAGTCCAGGAGCACGCCAAGTGGGCCGGTGAGCAGCAGTAGTAGTAGGGACAGTCTGAACTCTCCCAATTCCTCCTCCGGTGGAGGAAGCAATCTCCTGTCGGATCGCTTATGCTCCAGCATTTCCCCATCAAGTCATAATAGCGCTAACAACAATATTCCCAGTACTAATAGTAACTCTGTCAGTAATGATATCAGGCAGAATCTAAACATTTCCGGTAACTCCGCGTACAACTTTCACCACCACCACCACCACCCTCAAACTTCATCCCAAAGTAACCACCTCCTTCATCACAGCCTCCAAACTCATCAGCACTCGAGTCATCACAGACAAGATCATCTCTCTCCTAACTCTGCCGTCTCTCCCCATTTCTCTCCTTCAGTTGGTGTGGCCGCGGCGGCCGCAGCCGCAGCGGCTGCTGCACTCAATCCGATTCAGCACCACCACCATCATAATCATTCCGGTCACAATCCAACATTCATCAACCCCTTTGTTCTTCCTCAAACACATATCACGTCCCATCATCATCATCACCACCCTCCGCTTCATCAAACCAATTTCGCCAAGTTAAACTTACTCTAAGTAATTCTTCCCTCTTCCCTCGTCTAATAAATAACATCTCGATGTACTCTATCATACTAATGCTAGAATCGATGAAAAATATAAACTCTGATTTATTTCTTGGCACCTTCTTGGGAACCACCCCACAAAAAAGTTTTACTCAATAAGTGTCTGTTCCGTACTCCTTACTAATTTAGTTGCCAGCTATCATCATCAGCTGCACATCGCTAGTTTAATTCATAATTCATACAGATAGTTTAAGTCGTACTTGGCGTGCATAAAAAATACCAAAAAATGGAACCTTTATGCACATTACGATATCGTTGTTACTTGTTAGTAATTATAAACACATTTATTATTATTATTATTATATTTTGACTTTATCATTTAGTTGTATTTTCCTTACTGTTGTAATTAAAAGTCTATAATATTTCTTACAATAATACCGCTTTCTACTTCTGAAAAATTTGGGTAGTATGTAAGCACCTGTTCTTCAATTTCATGGATTAAGTTGAATCGATCAGAACCTCGTCATGAAAATATATTTGTGATTTGAATGTAGTCATAAGGAAACTGAAATAGGTTATTATGTTGAAGTAGTGAAATCATTGATTGTGAATTTAAGATTACAGCGAGACAAAAAAATAGACAAATGGTTGTAGTTGCACAAACGTGTGTTTCAATAATAAAGGACTTTGAATATTATGGTGATAAAATGACATACGAGATGAGTGTGAAATGAGTATTATTATGACTGTTGTTATTTTTTTCATGAAACTTTCATGTACTTTTTGGCCAGACATATAACTTTTTATGGATGCATTTACTTTGTTCGCCGTAGCAATCATCATTAACCTACGAAATTGAAAGCTAACTGCACGGCTGAGGGAGGAAAACTTGCTTTTGGTTTTATAACTTCATTTTTATGGATTGGGAATTTGGGAATTTGGGATTGCTTTCGTATTTTTTTGTATAATGACGACAAGAATTTGCCTAAGTAGCCAATGTTTTTTGAGGAAAAAAATCTCTAATTCGCTTTTCAAAAAATGTCATATTTTTGTCAAGTGTTAACAAGATTAGGGCGTATTGGTAGTGCCGCATGTGCACTCATTTTTGTCATTTAAGCAACCTCCAATGAAATCCCTCCAGCAGTATATTTCATGAAAATAAATGATTTTTGCTCCTGGACATCTACTTAACCGCTTTTACAAGCATGTTAACACGGATTAAACTTGCCTCAATCACTGAAATGCATGAAGTATTTATTGGCATTAAAGCTTGTTATCCCTGTTGCTGTCGGACTCAATAGCACTAAACATTGTAATCGTGCATTTGTCCATTCACAGCAAGAAAACTTAACCCTAGGACAGACCCCATACAGAAATAGGTATGTATGTAATCCTACTAGGAAGCCGTCGTATTTACAACAAACGACATGTATTATTTTCATTTTTATCCAGACTACCTTTTTTTCCCTCTGTGAGTTTTCAGCAAAAAAGAGAGAAGGGATTACATAAAAATGGACAATGGAAAAAATGCGCGTGGAACAAGACAGCAGGGAAGTATATTTTCATGAACTTCTGAAAGCAGTTTCTGAATGATTGACTGCCACCGAACTAAACCATTTGTCGAGGCTATATGACAGAAACATTTAGTTACTAGTAGAGGAATTGTGTTCTTTGCTATTCTTTTTTATCTTTTATCGACACACCATTTTTAAAAATTTAACTACTCCATTAAATGAGTTAAAACTAAGACATTTAAATCTACAAATATTTATCCAATAGCATCATTTCACTTTCTGGAAATATTATAGATATATAGACAAAAATTAAAGCAGCTCATCACTCTTTATCGTGAGCATCAACAAAACAAAATGCAGTGGGCCAATTATGGACACATGGGATTAAGTAAACCAACAAATGGAAATGACAGTTTTTACGATTTCTTACA
>JAHZND010003065.1:0-22431 GCA_027744115.1 Acrocyrtus sp. NNG-2020 | reverse complement strand
CCCACACGTTTTTCCCTTGTTTCGGAGGAAAATTAGTGAAATATGATTCCCAGGCGGGGGCATATTCATTTTTTGAATGCAAATATTCCAAATTTGTATCCAGTTTTCTCCTACCCCGACATAATCGAGTTTTTCTGGCTGCCTGTAAAAAAGTGCTAAAAAGCAACTGACATGATCTGTTACAAGTCTTCCACTTTTTCCTACTCCAATCCAAATTTTTTTATTATTAGTGTGAGCGGGGGAAAACGTGATAGAAAGGCAGTGAAAAAATATGATTGGATACCTATACCTGCTGCCATCATCGCCATCCCCTCACCTATCTCACATTTTCCGCCTGGCTTAACTGCTACATAACTTTAACCGGTTGCTTCCGTTGTCACCGTCAGTCACGTTCCCACGAGAAGACAGCGGCATATGTACTTTATGAAATGGTACATATCATTAGCGCGACAAAAAGGGATTTTCTGAGTTTCCTTTCATCCTCTAAAGCTTCATTGGGTTAGCAATCATCTCCACTCGGGACTATGCATGGGGCTCACAGCTCCTAAATGAATTTTCCAAAGTGAGAAGGAGAACTCTTTTGAGGCTCGAATATCGAATTCTAAATGAACCGGAGCTGGAGGAGCCAACAAGTTCTTTTTTTCTAAAAAATATATAAAATATGCCACCGTCTTCACTCTATCCGGAGCTTGAGTAATATTCTCTGAGTTATGCGTATTTTCTCCATAGCCAGGCAAAAGGGGAGTTTATGTTGGGGATGAAGAAGAAAAAAACTTATTGTTATTAAAAAGTACTTTTTTTATCTGGAAAGGTTTTAAGGCTCCGCTTTCATCTTAGTCTTCCATATAATCTACGACAATAGCTGGAAACGAGAAAATGCGGAGCGAATCGGTAGCGCTTCATCTGAAATGGGCTAAGTCATACTGTCCTGATAATGCCATTTTTTTTGTTCTTTCCAAGACACCAGGCCAGAGCCTTGACTATGGCTTTCTTGGAAGATAGCGGTTATATCCATGGGCCGAGCCAATGCAGTATTATTATTAGGATAATTTATAACTTCTTTTCCGCAGGGGACCTTTTTCCTCATCGCAAAGAAAGTTTTCGTGCTGCTACTTCCCGGCTCATACGCTTTTCCCAAAAAGTTTACGCTGGATCAATGTATTTACTCTCTGGCTATTTTATGTCGTTTTTTTCCTTTTTAAAAAAATTCTGCCAAGACTGCTACCAAAAACAGTTTTTTAGTGGAGGGAAAATGAACCGAAAAATGTATAAATTCGGCTTAGCAGGGAAGAATGCGTGCAAGGCTAAACAAAAGATGTACTGTAAATTAAACTAGGAAGAAAAAACAAAATTCAGTTTAGCCCGTCCACAGTGAATTTTCTATCATACATAGATATAATTATATGAGAGTGGGAGCAGAAAGAAAAAAAAGGGGGAAAGTAAAAGTTATCGGTTATCTTTTTTCAGTAGTCTTTGAGAATTTTTCGTGGAAGTTTCCATTTAAATTGGCTTTTTACCTACTCTCTGGCTATTTTATGTCGTTTTTTTCCTTTTTAAAAAAAATCCTGCCAAGACTGCTACCAAAAACAGTTTTTTTAGTGGAGGGAAAATGAACCGAAAAATGTATAAATTCGGCTTAGCAGGGAAGAATGCGTGCAAGGCTAAAAAAAAAGATGTACTGTAAATTAAACTAGGAAGAAAAAAATAACAAAATTCAGTTTAGCCCGTCCACAGTGAATTTTCTATCATAGAAATAATTATATGAGAGTGGGAGCAGAAAGAAAAAAAGGGGGAAAGTAAAAGTTATCGGTTATCTTTTTTCAGTAGTCTTTGAGAATTTTTCGTGGAAGTTTCCATTTAAATTGGCTATTTCGGTGCGACTAGGTCTCCCTTGTCTCTGTCGTGTGCTTTCAGTGTTTTGCAAAAGCAAAAGGAATCAAATGAAGCAGAGATAAAAAAAGTTGGAGGCAAATTACAAGGAAAATTTAACTTTTTTTTCCTTGTAAACACAGTTTTATCCTTCCAGAAAATAAGGAAACGGGGCGGGGGTAGCCAATTTCCCCTCTGTGCTGTATGAAAAAAACTATGCCAGTCGTTTTTTACCATTTTTTATCTGCTAAAAATACCAAACAGAGCGTAAACTCCTGATTATGGAAAGCATCAAGGGAAATTCGTTCACTTTTGTCGTGTTCCGTCTACTCCAAAACGGCGAATTATTATTCACAAGGAGCATAGGCTGATGATGACGTCTTCTCAGAAGCCGGGATAATTCCCGCAGTTCTTGGAAGCAGGTAAGTAAGCACAGATATAAAAAAATATATAGTAAAATGCTGCGCCCACACACAAAAAAATATATATATTCGCTCAGGTCGCGAAACTCGATTTTTGCATGACAGCATTCAAAATTAGCTGGCTCTGGTTGGATTTTTAGTGTGTGTCACTTTCCCGAGAAAAAAATTTTCTTTTTCAGAGTAATGAGCTATTTCCTTTTTATATACAGAACGAACAGGAAACGAGCTGCTAAGTGCAAACTGCTTGCAAACTGCTTTTTTTAGCAGCTCGTTTTTTTTTAGCTTAACAACGAGATATCATTTCCGAGCGATTCGAGTAGCTCTTGATGCTATTCTCTGTTCCATGAATGAAGAGTGAAAACGAGGTGAAAAACCGTAAAGTCCTTCCCTACAGCCTACTCTACTCCAATACAAGAAAAAAATTCCCCGGAAAGAAACTGCAAAGTAATTACTTCTTCTTATCATTAAAAAAATATTGCCAAAAATTCAGGCTTTCCTCTCTCTCTCTCTCCAGCAAAATGTGAATGGCATAGGTACTGCACACTAAACATCACTATACCCATGTAAAATATTAATTTCGCAAAAAGCATGAGCCGAAAATCGATTTCTTCCTTTCTATTTCCAGAGGGCTCCTTTTCTGATGGATGCTTTTCAATTTTCCAGTATATTATTTTTATTTATAAAAAAATAATCGCTGTTTGACAAGCACTCTCGACTTGTTTAGAAGATAAGGGTGTAACTGCAGCGGCCTAATTAATAATTTCCATTAAGGAAACAAAAGCCGGGAAAAATGTCTGTTTTTGTGGCTGAAATTTTTATTAGATTGATGTGAATTCACCGAGTATATTTCACACAGTAAATGTACAAAGTAGCCTTTTTACTTTTTTTTACTGTACTTAATTGAAAGGAGCTTTGCACAAGTCCTATTCAATTTGTTTATATGTCAAAATTTGCGGCACAAAGAGGAATGGAAGCAGAAAAGTGGGCCGCTTTTTGCAACGGAAACAATCCCAATCTACAGTGAAAGGAAACATATACACCCTCTCCGGTAAGCGTCTAGTCTAATCAGTACTAGCCGACTGGCATTTCGGAATACTCAACTTGTCTGTAAAGGTCTTTTTTATTCCTAGGGGACATAATGGTTGCAAAAATTGCTTTGGATTTTGCTAAACGCACTGCAGCAAAGGAATTATATCTTCGTCTGCAAATGGCAAAAGTAGCATGAGCAATTTCACTTGTTCTCTCAGTTCTCATAATCGCTTTACACCATCTGCGTGAATGTGAATGCCGCTCAGCAGTCACGAATATTTATTTCCGATCTGCTATCTCCTTTCATTTCCGTCTCCTTTAAAATTTGCTCAAAAGCACACAACCAAACTAAACAAAACAGCTTTTCCGTGCAAAATTTCCCTTTCTTTCTATGAGAATGATTTCAAAGTGAAAAAAATAGAATCTCAGATGACTCCCACTCAAGTTACATGTCCTTAAATTACATTACAAAATAACTACAAAAACTACCTAAAATGTCAGAAACGGCTTTCTCCACTTTGTTCCCTTCCCTTTCTCCACCTATTTTTCCCCTCCTTCCCCGCTAATTCTGAACATCTTCAGTATTTCCAGCAGCTGTATGGAACTCCTCCGCTCCTTTTCACAGTTCCATACGGAAAACCAGTAAACCAGATAAATAAGTATAGAAGCTAAAATTGCCCCCTTTTTCCATGTACGAACTTACGGAGCTTGCCATTTGCAACTTTCCCCAGGGATATTTGCTAATCCTTGTTTTTCGTCGGGTTCCGATTTCTTTTCCCGTCATTTCTTCATTTCTCCAGCCCATAACGCATTTTGCTTCCACTCCACTATTACCAGGAAGGAAGAGGTCGGCACAACAGCACAAGAAAATGAATCTTCGCTGTTTAGTACGCTCCAACATACATTTTTACATGGAGTGGTGAGCACTGAAGGACTAGTACTTGCGAATAAAAGTGTAATGGGACGAGTCTTCCTAATTTCTCCACTTGAGTAAGACATAGTCAGCTAGAGAGAGAAAGCAACAGAGCTCCAGCTTCAGAGCGTCTTTCTCCAAAGTTTTTCAGATATTCCGTACTGTAGTGCAGCAGTAAATGTGTGGCCAGCCATCCAAGTCAAAATAAATGAAAGCCGAGCATTCTCATATCCTCATCCTCATCATCATCTGCATATATACGATGCATATGTAAAAAAAATATAAAAAATCGTAGAAAGATTTTCTGCTCCAGATTTCTTTTTTTTCTGGAGAAAATTCACGCTTCAGGGAGAGCGGATGGGATTTGCAAAAAAAACTTTGTTGTCTTACCAGATGAAGAAGGAGAGTCTTGTAAGTATGAGTTGCCAATTCTTGGCCGTATCGTTTTACAACTTTGCACATGCATGTACAACTTTTAGTGAAGGCAATTGTGGACATGATGATAAAACGTACTCACGTGGCCAGAGATTTTCGTTTACTTTTTTCTGCAATAAAAGACTCCACTCTACTTTTATAAGGCTAAAAAAAATTGTACCGTCTTTCCAAATTTTCTCCTCTTTTGGACTTTACATATAAATTAAAATTAGCGAAAAGAGAGAAGAAAAAAAGATTTCCCCGTCGTAAAAACCCCATTTTCTTTCCCAGTATTTAGGGATAGAGCCATGTTGAAATGGAGTTTTCTACAGAGAAAAGAAAACGAAAAAAGTGGAAATTATAGGCCATGTTTTTATCCGGAGTGCATGTGCAATGAATATAAAAATTTTATTTTTGCTGGCCCCTATACATTTATTACGGGAAAGTAGGGGCTTGGGAGCCATGATTATTTTTCCTCTAAGCGTTTGTAATTAGATCCGATCCGGGCTCGAAGAGAAGGCTAAGGCTGGTATGATTTAGGAGACTTCAGAGAGATAATTTTATTTTCACTTCCTATCTTTGACAATAACAAAATGAAGAGGGCAGGAAGGAAAAAAATTCATATCGGAGAATTTTTTTTATCGCTAGATAATTTTTTTTCGAGGAAAAGACAGTTAAAAAAATATATTTTTTTCACTTTGGCCTACTTTTTTTTACGAAATGATGAGCTTAGGAGAAAAAAACTTTAAGAGAAAAAAGATTAATGCTCATTGTTAAGTTTGGGCTACTTAACCCGTGTCTTTATATGGAAGACCTGTGGATCCAAATAGGGCAAAAAAAATTATGACAAAGACATAAAACTCAACTCTGTTCCTGTGCCAAACAATGGTATACTTTTGTAGCAAAGATAAATGAATATTTTTTTCCTCCAGGAAGAAAAAAAAACTTATTAGCTGCTGCCGCTATCGCTGCGTAAGATTCTTTTTAAAAGAAAAAAAAGTATCTAAAGTCATATCAATAATTCCCTCCATTTCTTTTAACTTTTTCAATGTGCTAGACCTATAAACGAAAGTGTATTCAAATAAAAAAAGGAGAAATTGGACTAGGAAAAGAAGAAAGTTTATACCTAACAGCCTACAGAGAAAAAGAATGTCGGCGAGGGAGAGAAGATCCCAGGCGCTAGGCACTTTTGCCTTTTTTTCCTACTTTGCTCCTTTCCCCTCCAGTATAAAAAAATTCGTATCTTTCAACATCACTTTCAACTTTTTTTTGCTTGCTGCGCGAAGAGCATCATGCATAGGTACTGCCGTTTCGGTAATGTGGAATGTTTAAAATTGCAAAAGGTTTCCTCACTTTCATCTCATGCCTAAGTATAGGGCCAATCGTTTGTATCCCTTTTTATGCTGGAAAATGTCAAATGAGAATTTTTTTTCGGAGTTTTAACGGCCAACCTAAATTGCTTCTTTCATGTTGGAAATTGCAAATGTTGCAAAAAAAATCCGTAGGGCTTGGGAGAAGAGTAAACTCGTCGTTTTTATTATTACCACGTCAAAAGATAGTAAAAAAGGGAGGGTATAGTAATAGCTTTTGCAAACAACAATGACAACAACCAGTAAAAATAAAAAAAGCAACCTTTTTTTCCTCCAGTCCAACAAAACCTCCCGCTGTATATCTGGAGCTGGAGAGGAGAGAATCGCCTTTTTTTTTATTCCGAGAGTGAGTTAATGGCGACATTACGCAGGAAAGGAAGTTGAGGAAAAGTCAGAAATTCGGTGCAGCACGTATTATCACATCACATCATTTTCCCCCTACGAGCCGCCATAATGTGGCCAAATAAGGTCAGTGGGGATGATGGCACATATAAATTGCGAGAAGCTCTGTGAAGTACTTTCCCCTTCCTGTTATAGGCGGTTCGGTTCGCATAAATAATACAATTTTTTGTCAGCATTTTTTACACAGGAATCCCAGATACCTTTTGCAAAAAATGGTGTGTACCTTGCTTCCTTTTTTTGTCCGTTTCGCTTTTTCTGTATGCGTGGAAAGTTCTTTTGGAGTTGGAGGGGTATGGCGACATGGGAATATATGTTGCAAAAAAATGTCACACGCTGCCTTGTGTGATGTGTGATACTGTTGGCGACAGCTGGTGTGTGCAAGGGACTTTGGTTCCACAACTGTGAGATAAAGCTAGGTAAAAGCTCCGATTTGGAAATTCTGTAATGGTCAACTTTCTCTTGGGAAGTTTACCCATTCTGCCTTCGTGATTTGCAACATTTTCTCTACCACTCGGAAGTTTTGAGGTGAGTTCGGCTGATTTGTGTACACTTCCCAAGGATAAAAAACTAAAAAAAGAGAGTTCTCAGGGAATTCCAATCCACAGTTCATTTTTTTCCTGTCGTGAACTAGTCCACTGTCACTTTTTATATGCCCATTTATGACAAAATGAATATGTGACGGATGGATGAAGCGGAAAGCGATGACATTTTGATAGCGAAATTCTCCGAATGAAACAGGGTTAATGCTATTTCCCTTTGGACAGGGCTGGAAATGTGCAAAAAATATTTTATGACGCTCACATCATATCAGTGTGTCCTCTGCTCATTATAAGCATATATCATCCATCATTCATAAACGAAATTAGACACCCACATCAGCGCCATAAACAAATTTGTATTTTGCAAGCCTGCCAACCGTAATGATCGTGATGTCCTCACTACACCATAAATGTGGATCCGCTTTAATTGATTTAGACCGAAAAGTCATCAACTTCATTTTTTTTACAATGCTGCACAGTTCTCTCCATGAAATGCTCCTTCAAAATGCTGCTTTGCAAAACCCAAACCGAGCATCCTTTTCACTGACGTTCCCAAGCGGAAATGAAATCGTGCCTGGTAACGCACCAATCCTTCCTGTTATGTCCCTCCCCAAATGAGTGCTATTTACGGACGGCTCATAACAAACAAAACAGCGCTACGCAGCCACGCCACGCCACGGCCCCAAGTTTTTGAGTTCGGAATCATATGCATATTTTAATAAGAGATAACGTAATGGGCTGAGAGTCCTCCTTTTTCATGTGTCCTCTTTGTCTCTGGCCTATTGTTCCTGTTTCAACTTCTAATTTTTTTTTCAGTCTCGTTCTGCTCTCAGCCAGCAAAAAGGAAATTGAGTGAGTTTTCGAGTACGCTGCCAATATAATAATGGTGCACGTTTCCATTTCAAGTTTTCCAACCAGTGAGCTTTCCCTTTTTTCGCTTCTCGAGTGAGGCATTATTACAGTCTACTAAATGGGACGCATTCTTCAATTTCCTCCTCATCTTTTAAATTACTCGGAAAGTTTGATACTGACGCGAGAGTATGAAGTTATTAGGAGCATTTTAAATTCAAATGAAAAATCGAAACAGCTGAAAATGAAGAGAAGGGAAAGGCAGATAAGCAGAGGCGTTCTCGTTTAAAAATGTTTTCAGAGTAGGACTGGACTCATCCAACTGAAAATTTTTGTCAGTAAAAAATCTCTGTTGATGAGTGGAAAACAAAAACGAATAATTTTGTCTCATTTCATCTTAATTTCCCCTTTCTTTTACTTCATCTGCGTCTTATTTCTTTACGCATCAGGGAAATAACAGTCGCAATTTTTGTTTAAATGTGTGTCCCTTTACTTTTAAGCACAGAAAATGGGAAAAGATAATTACAGACTTGTTTTCGAGATTTGATCACTTTCATGTTTAGGTCGAAAAAGAGCCTGAAAAAGCCAGGGCAGGAATAAAAGAGTGGATTTTACTCAAAGGGAAAATGTCATTAAATCAGATAGCACGCGTTCTGTAACTCAAGCGGGTTCTAGTTCCCTTCGGGAGCTTCTGGCAAGGAGGCAAGAAGCTGCTCCTCTCCAAAATATCACGGGATTCCCATTGTCCCTTTCACTTTTAATCAAAGGGATTGAAAGGGGGAAACAAAGCCAAAAATATTCTGCTAAGAGGTTTTCATTCAACGAAATCTCTTCCGCCTACTCGGACTGCGGACTCAAGACTAGAGACATGTTTAATTTAAAGAAAAGAAAACGTCCAAAATCAAGAAATTTATATGCAACCGTATTGCAACAACAGCAAAAAAATCGAGGGGCGTAGTGAAAGTCCTCATCCGTGCCTGGAGGTGAGGGCTTTTCCGCTTGTTGGAAGGAGTTAGAGTTGAAAGCAGCCATGCCAAAAGTTGCCGCCAAAAGCTAGTAAAAATTAAACAGTGAAAAATGCAACGAAACTTTGTAGATGATGATGGCTAAGTCGATTTCTCTCATTTTCTGTTCTCCCCTTCAGCCTCAAAAGCAGAAGCAGACGTTCCTATGCTCACTCAGCACAATTTACAGTAAAGCTGCCCCCTTCATACAACTTTATTTATGGCAGGGAAACCCTCCTTATCAGACCGTGATTAATTCGACATTGAAAATTCAAATCCCCATATCATTCGCGTGCAGTGCAGCGAAAGTGGGGAAGAGAAAGCCGGTTTCCGAAACCGGTCCAAAGGATAATGATTACACAGAAAGTAAACAATTCTAGTTACAAATTGCCCGGGAGCTTTTGATTTTTCGTAAATATTGTATCCATCCCTTCTCGAATTGGGTAGAAATATTGTGCAAAATGTATAACTTCCACGACGAAATTTTTAAAAATTATTTTTATAGGGGTAACCTTATAATTAGATGGTCTTTTTCTGTTTGCCTGCGTTGTAAAGTTGCCATTATTCTCTCAACTCTCAAGAAAGACTGTTGTGGTAATGTAATTAATTGCAAAGAAGCTTGTCTGTAATAGATAGAAGTGCCGCCAACTTTTGATTTCAATTACGAGAAAATACACCAGCCTAGTTAAGATTTTGAATTGAGAGCAAACTCAGATTTGCTAATATTGGGAGATAGTTTTTTTCTGTTTCCAGTAAATTGTCTAATTCTCAAAGTAGAATAAACAAGGAGAGAAGTAAAAAGATTTTTGTAGAACTCGTAATTAAATCAAATAGTGATAGTGTTGTAAACAGCAATCACTTATCGACACTGTATTAGCTAGAGTAAGCTACACATTTAGCAGCGTTTTTCTGCAGTAGTTTTTACTATCGCCATCACCATCATTCCACTTTCCTATACTTTTCGCAACTTCCTTATTTCTGCTCCCTTTCCTATTGTTTTTTGCTGGTTCTGGAGGGAGAAGCAAGTTAAAAACTGTAGGCCTGAAACCTAGCAAAACAAGTCATATGAAACATTTCCTGACACTGATTGACTGATTCTGGCGTATGGGAAAGGCGCTGCAGTAGGAAGCCAGTAGCATCCACTGTTTCTCGCTGATCTGCGGAGGAAGATAAGAAAAATGTAATTAGGGAAGCATGTCAGGCAAGCCAGCCGACTGACAGTCTTCCTTCCTAAGTTACCTATCATTCACTCATCCTGGAAAAATATAAGACTACTGTGGGGCTGCTTTTTCCCTTTGCCTTTTCTATCCACAAAAGCACTCACAAATTTGGGTAGCAAAGGGAGTTTTCACATGTCTGGGGTGCCGACAAGCTAACTGTCAGCAGCTGAATTTAGTAGTTTGCCAAGATAAGGGAAAGAGATGAAATGAATCCAGTGAGGAGGAGAACTGCCTCTCTCAACGAGCCCAGTGCGCTCTGATCCCGCTTCCCGCTCACGAGGAGAGAATATCTGACAGAACAAAAAAGGGTTCCTCATTGTGTCAGCGGCAAAAATGATATTGTACGAGGTACGATATCTAGGACAATATGAAGCAGAGCTAGTACGTGATGTAACTCTGCAGAATAATAGTGATGAGCTGAGCGAGGAGTTCGGTGAACAAAAAAAATCCTGTCTCTATTTAGGCGCATTATTTCCTAACGGGAAGGAAACTGGAGCATTGTACCTTGCCAAGGTTAACGGCAGCCAGACAATAGAACAGCTGCCATGTTTCCTCCCTTTTACGAACCAAGCGGAGTCTAATGATGAAATTAAATTAAGCTGGGAAGACTGTTCATTTTCTGGGTGGGTAAAGAAGGCAGGAAAAAATCTCATTTTTTGTGCTCTCTTCTTGGTCAGGTGTGGAATCTCATTCGTAGAGAAAAATAATGGTGGAGAAAAAAGGACTACAGGAAAATCAGGATTTTTTGAGCGCATATTCCGAGCATGATTCCTTGACGCCAAAGTATATTTGGTGGGATAAGTCACTATTTATTGTGTAAGGAGAAGCGGCATTTATTTAAAAAATGACTGTGAAAAAATGTGTTGCACTTCAAACCTGAGAAAAGCTGCAGGGTCCCTGCGAATCTCGCTGAACTGGAGTTGAGAACATCTGGAATACAACAGGATAGCGCTACAGGAAGTCCAACCAAGAGTGACAGCCCTGCTCCACTTCCAACGATCAGCGTAGTCGCCCGCCACCAGCCACTTGGGATGGCCCAAAAACTAGAGAGTGAGAGAACAAAAAAAGAGAAGTGAAAGTCAAGACAGGAAGGAAGTCATGGGATGAGAAAATCATTTATCAAACAACACGTGTTCCTTTCAACCATACACTTGTACTTTCTTTTTTTGCTACTTTTTTGCTAACTCCTCGCATCTTCGCCCAACTTTAACGTTAACTTTGGAGGGAAAAGGAAAGTGCTACTCTTCAGCTGCTTCTTCTTTGCTAAACAAGTAGGGAGCTATATTTTTTTCTTTTTGTTGTAATAAAAACTGAGCTCGAATTTTTTAGCCCTCTCACTTTTCTCCTTCTTCGCAACTTTTTTTTCCTAAGTATGAGAAGAGAGTACGTTGAAGGTGATGGCTTCAAGTTTCCTCCAGAATATATCCCTAAATATTCTCCCTCCAAAAAAAGGAATAGAAGATTCATGAGAATTTTCTCGAAAATTGCGTGCCTGGAAACGCAGAAGAGTATCTTTGATGAAAACCGCCACACTAGAAAAGTTATCCAGTTGGAGTGTGTAGCATTCTGTCGTAGAGAAAAAAATAGCTAAGCAGGGCTCGAGTTTTCTTTTCTAACGAGAAACTTTTTACTACTGTGGAGGACGATTATGATGATGCATCAGAATCCTAGAATGGGATAGCGTGGATTTTACTCCCTTTACATCCGGAAAATCGCGCAGTTTCCTCCAACGAAAAAAAAGTTAGCTCATTGGATCACGTTTCTAATGTGAATTTTACAAGGGTCCTCCTATGTTTTATGAGCTTTCAAGACATCCTATTAACGATTTATGTGGTGGCAGTAGTGCGAGCAGTGTGACAAGGAAGAGCATATAGTGCGTAGCAGATTTTTTATGTCGCTTCCGTAAAAGTATCATTTCAAAAAAATGTGTGCACTGTGCACTCTCCTCTATCTCTGGACCTGGAGTCTGGAGTCTGGAAAGAGCAAGAAAAAAAAGGATAAAATCCCGGAAACGGTTTTTTTCTTTGATCTCATGTCATTATTGAGAGAATCTTTTACTGCTGGGGGGAGACTGACCTCAGATGCAAATCTGAACTTAATAATAATATAAATTGCATATTAAATGTGCTGTAAAACCCGCTCTTCGATACTTGCTGACTCACCATACATTATTATTGGGGTGCTCTGCCACAGACGGAAATTCACACCGCTGGAAAAAAAATTTGCATGTGAAATAGTTCAGCATTTTAACTACTCTCTCAATGTCAGAATGGTTTAAAAGAGGACATAAAAAATCTTTTTACTAGCGGTGGCTCTAGGAAATGTGCTGGTGTTGATTACACCAGTAAAAACAATGTTGAAGGTAGAAGCTAAAAAGTAGACAGTTTTTCACTGGCTCAAAAAGAAGAGCAGGTCCATTTCTAATTTCGTTTATGGAAGTATTACGATAAGCACTAAAAACTGGGCCCATTTGGTCTTCGTCATACTGGAGAACTTATCTATGTAAATTGCCCTTCATGCATACAAATTCCTTTCCGTCCGCTTCCACCCTTCCTTATTATTCCAATGGGGTTAAAGTTAGAGTTTTGTGCTCTCTTCAGCATATTTAATTTCAACTTTTTTACCACCCCATCAATTTTCACTGTTCCGCTGCCCTCTCCTTTCTCTCCCCACCGCTCTTTTGTAATTGAACTGAGGTTAATGGAATTTTTTTTTTCATTTCATCCCTTCCTCATTCCTTCTTTTACTCTTAAAATGAGTCTCCATTCAGCATTCAACTCATTCCAGGTACTTTCGGTTCGGATTATAATAATTAGCTTGTATCCGCTCTTCCCTCCCCACACAAGTCTAATAACAGTTCCAGGTTTGTACTCTGGAAATAAGAAATGTGCTAGTTCGTACACTTACAATAATCATAAACCAAAGTAAATGTTTTTTTCTTCTACCTACCTTTTGGTCTGGAATCATTAATGCACGTGTCATTTTTTTCAATCCGCTACAACTACCACCATCACCACCAGAAAAAAACGACTCTGCTTATCGTGCGGTGTGATCACTGTCCTCTTTTAAAATTCAGACTGACACGAGAGAGATAAAACATGTCTATGGCTTCCAGCACGCAATATCCAGAGACGTGCTGCTGTGCTCATGTAAATAATAAAAACTGGAGATATCCATGAATCTCGCCGCTATTCACAGTTCTACAATATAAGCACTCTTAACTCTAACAAAACACATATTTTTCGCTGAGCTCTTTTCCTTACACTTAATGACTACAGAACAAATAGCTTGAGCGACTTTTACTGCTTTTTGTACCTAAGCCTAACTAAAAACAAAAAAAAATATCACATTAGCAGCCACTACCCAGAAACTTCTATAATGGGCGATGAGAAGAAAAAAAAGAAGAAATATCATTTTATACATGGAAACTGTCACAAAAAATATTTCCATTTCGTGTCGTTTCCGTATCGTGCGCACACATCTTTATCCGCTTCTTTCCTATCCTTTGGCTCTAAAGAACTGAGGATTAGAGGAAAAGAGAGAAGATAGCAAGACAATAAAGCATAAAACTGCCTTCCCTTTTTCTTCTTTTCGCAGGAAAACTGGAAAAAACTAATCAAAGCCATTTGTATGCACAAATGGATCCACAAAATAAAACTTTTCTACTTATTGTCTTCTTCTGGAAAAAGGAAAATTCTTTTTCTTAAAAAAATGAATATATTTTTTTTCACCCGAAAAAAGACTGGAAAAAGAAGCTACTTCAGCAGAAAAAAAAAGTTTCGTTAATGTTATTACAAATCGTATTGCGAGAAAAAAAACTGAAAATGGTCTTCCGCGGATAAAAGAGGAAATCTGAATTTCAAAAAAATGGCGCGCACATAACAGATATGAACTCTTAAACTCTTATAAGGAAAAGATATGGAATTGAGTTTGAGAAAATCATTTTTACTATTAATGGATTCATCACACCACTCTGCTCTCTTTGCCCTTTTTTGGGAAACATGGTTGTGCACTTTTCCTCTCGAAATTTTTTCAAATTTAGATTATCGATGACTCTGCAAAAAAACTGTCCCGCCAGAAAAGCGCTCCTTTTCTTTCTTACAATTCAACAATTTTTTGAATGGGTGCTCATTTGCATGAGAATTCCGAAATGAGTCAGTACATTATAGCCATTTAGGGAAAAGCGAGATTTCATGTTTTCAGCTATTTTTAATGGCTGGAAAATAGCGGGAAAATAGATTTCATATATAAAATGGGGTCTCTAATAAAGAGTTAGTTCTGAAAAATAATAATAATTTCTTTTACGAAAGATCAAAGCAACTGGAGAATTTATTTTTTTGGGCTATAATCAAGTCGTAACTTTTTTCCTTTTACGAAATTACTATCGGCTACAGTCACAGATACAGATTGCAGATGATTATTTCTTCCAAATCATTTACTTTCTCGAATTTCTTCGATAAGAATATTGAATTTCTATGATCCATGCCAAGAAAATATATTTTTTGGAGACGGGAAAAAACTAGAAATTCTCGGGATTATGATCCTCCCGAGCGCTCGGGTTGTAGGAGCAGATGCCAAGAATAATAGACTATAAATTACACATTTTTTTATTGGCATACCTGGAATAGCGGCCACAGTCTGAGACAATTTCCAAATCCCCAGTTCCCGTAAGACGTGGATAACCACAGCGCGAGAAGCTCCCAAAACTTGTTTCCTTTTCACCCAGCAGCTTTCCCTGTTCAGACAAAAAAATAAATCATATTGCGCAATAAGAATCAATATGGATTATATATCCTCTGAATTATTATGTGAGCATATCAAATATTATTTTTTTGTCTGGAAAAATGAAACTGGAACAAAAAAAACTTTTTTTTATTTATGTTAGCGATACATCATTAATTTCAGCTGGAGTGCTAGAGATAATTGGGAAACTCAATCCATATGGCAATTCCCACACGGAATCAAAGCAAGTAGACATGAGCATTTGAGCAGTGTTAGAGAAGAAAAAAGGATATTTTTTATTGTTAAAACTAACGTTAGTCTAGGCTAAAGACAAAAGCAAGTGCTGACGAGTACTACCGAGACAAAAGGCTTTTTTGTTCTGTGTATCATTCCTGAACTTTCCTGTGAGTTGAGTAGTTTCCCTTTGCTGCTCTCTTTTTTCGCAAATTCTATGCAAAAACTTTATTGTATTGTATGCCAGCTTTTTCCCTTTAAAGCTCATCCACGTCCACTTCCTTTTTATGCTCGTTCTGGGCTCCTCCATCTCAATTAGAATAATGAATGACATTACGCCATCCGCGTATATGCTAAGTTCCGCTTCCCACACTCATTTCCATGGACCTTTTTTAATAGCTTCAGCTTCCAGATCCAGCTTGAAGCATGGACAGAACACACTTGACCCGCTCTCATAATAAAAAAATTTTTACGGGGAACCCTTGAAAATTCTTAACAGGAATTCCACTCTGGTTCCTTTTCAAAGTGATTACGCTCAAATTTATGCTTGTAGCCTTTTATTACATCATCACCTGAATTTCGCAAAAAAAACCTTTGGAGGGAACTGTAAACTTGGTACCTGAAGTACTGAAACTACTCCGTTGTAGAAATTTCATGAAAACTTTTTTTTCGCGGAGAGAGAAAAAGGCATTCAAAGGACTTTTGTTCTTTCCTCCTTCCTACGNGAACTGTAAACTTGGTACCTGAAGTACTGAAACTACTCCGTTGTAGAAATTTCATGAAAACTTTTTTTTCGCGGAGAGAGAAAAAGGCATTCAAAGGACTTTTGTTCTTTCCTCCTTCCTACGTTTATTCGCTGTGCTCATAAACGCTAATTAAATCTTTTACAGGGCCTTTTCCTCCTGTTATCGCGCTAGATGAGAACTATGCACAATAAGTAGAATGGGCTCCCCGTAGCCTAATCTAAAACCAGGAAGTTATTACATCTTTCCCTCTACTAATAGAGAAAGCCCTACTTTTTGTGCAAATATACAGCTACCCAACAGCTAGATATGGTTTTTCCCATAAGGGCCAAAAAAAAGTTAATAGAGGAGGACTTGAGACAATAAAAGATTTTTTTTGGAAGACGCCCTCATTCATGCAGTATGTTTTCTTTGTGAATATCGCGAAACCCTTTCTCCGCAGTCTTTTTTTTGGTCCATTACTAAAAGTTAGGAGCGTGAATGAGTGGATGATGAAAGCAGAAATAACATAATTAATTCTGCGAGAAAAAACTTCGATTTCCATGTGAAAGGATAAATCAGCCGGGGAATCGCTCTGGGCAAACAATGAAATAGTATTAAACTGAGGAAGGGTTCTTGCGAAAGTAACTTTAATTTCCTTAACTGACAGCACATTTATTTTTGGCAGAGCTCAAAAACTTTCCTCATTTAATGCCAAAATGGAGAGACTCTCTGAAAGGAAATTTTCTACAAAGACATTTCGCTGAATGATAAGGCCTAGCACACAAAAATAATATTTTTACATTGGAAAAGGCTCACACGAGACATATCTCAACCTAAAAAAAATGAGTTACAGTACAAAACGCGGCAACAAAAACTTTCCTGACATTTCATTCTGTTCCTTTCAGTAAAATAAGAGAAGGGTCGCAGTTATGTTTTGGTAATTCGGGGAAAAGGAGCGCTAATAAAATGTAATTTAGCGAGTAAAGAGGAGTACTTCAACTTTTCGCTAACGACAGTTAAAGTGTCACGGTAGAAAATTGACAGGCAAAGAAGGTTTCCAAAAAGGTCTAATTGGAATCTGTGTGTATTTTAGAAATAAGTTGATTTTCATTGGGAAACTATTTTACTTTTACTAATGGATTCCTTTCAAGTTTTATGATAGGCAATTAACGTCAAAAGAAACTGTAAAGTTTGAACTTTTTCCCGGGGCTCTTGGTGCACACACACGTATGCATGCACACACATAGCAACACCAACACCGCCGAGATTTTCCCGGGAGGAACGGTCTCCTAATTCATTAAGACGTCTCCTGCATACAGCATACAGCCCACGAATATGGATTGCAAAATGTTTCCAAAGTTCAGGGAAAACTTTGGAATGTAAGTTTCTGTTTCATAAAATAAAATTTGGCAATAAATAGAAAAGCCAAGATCTTCTCGGGGAGACTTGATGGTGGAACTAGGACTTGTGCTCTCCTTTAACATCCGTAGAAATTGGGTAGGCAACCCATTTCACTAAAAAAAACTTTGTTCATTCAATTCAGCCTCCCATAAAATAGTTCTTGGCTTTCAGTTCCGTCTCCTCCGACGCAGTGGTAGTATGGCATGGCATTTCTCCACGACAGATAATATTGGAAGATTCATTTTATTGCTATTAGTGAAACAAAATAAGCTCGGGAGGGAAAGTCTCTTCGCAAATACTTTAGCGAAAACGGCGAGACAAGTCCACATTTGGACGTAAAAAAGTTTTTTCCGCGATTTTACTAGCTTTTCTAGAAGGTATGTGCGCTCCGCTCTTGGTTGTGTGTGGAGAGGAATCATTTGGTACTTAGATTCTCATTAGTTTGCCCAGGACTAGAATTATGACAGTGGTGACTCTCTCCACTACTCTGAGTACTTCAGTCAACATCACCATCACCGTTTTTAGCATCTGTCTTACTTAGCGAGAGACCCTGTAGTTAGTCGTTAGTTTTCCCCAAGAAAGCCCATCTGTCTATATACAATTACGACTTAACAAAACTTAAATGGCAAGTAAATACTATTTTTTGATGGCATATTACCTACCACCACCATGCCACTACTACCCCATCCCAAAAAGTACTTTTCTCCAAAGGAGCTTATCGCATTCATACTTTCTACTTTTTTTTATAACTCAAGTATAAAAACATTTTCATATATATTTCCCGAGAAGAAGAGAGTGCCCACCCTCTCGGCCCAACTTTATTCAACCTAATAAATACTCTCAAAAAGGGAAGAAAAAAATATACTTAGGCTGGTACTGGTGCTGGTGCTATACTAGCGCTAAGGAACTAGTAGGCAACGGAGAGTGAAGGAACCTTTTAAAGGCTCCTTTGCAATTTTAGGAAAATGCGAGTCACTTAGAGAAACTACTTTCGCAAAAAAAAATTTTTGTACAGCAGGCGTCTTGCACCAAAAAATTCCCAGACTGGGGAAAAGCTTTTTTTGTAGCCTGCTTAAAACAGTATTTTCTGGAGTGACTTAGTGATGATAGGAGTAAGACATGAAGATATACACGAAAAGCACCCCAGACCAGAACCAAAGAGCACACGACTACCACTATATATAGCGTGCAGAAAAAATAAAGTCAGGCTGGAGCAAATTTTTTTTTAAAAAAAGGCTTTTACATGGTTGGAACATGTTACTCAACCACTACCCTGGAATATCACTTCCCAACCTCATTAATAAAGTTTTTAAGGATGAGCACTCCAGAGTCGGGAAAGGCTAAAAACCTAAATAATTTTTAACCGAAATTCATGACTTCATATTGCGGCACTGGGGAGAGGATAATAGCAATCTGCTCGGAGATGGAGTACACAGCATCATCCATGCTTGCTGGCTTTTTCATGGAAGTAAACTAAATTACAATTTTCTTCCTCCAGCAGCCTCCTCCCTCTCCTCCATTTCCTCTGAGGATATAAGCTCATAAACTAGGAAAAAGGCATTTCCTTCCTATCTTCCTTTTTGCCTTACTCTCTTCACACGCTTTTTTTAGTCTAGTGAAAAAAAAATTATTAACATATTCTGACAAACAAGATGAGAGCATAAAAGAAATTGTAGAGCACATTACAAGGAAGGAAGATCATAAAGTATGTCCGTAGCATGATGCTCTATCTCATACTTTATCACTTTTCCAACGCGTAATCGTCAACATCTTCATAAATTTGTAACTGAAAACGATGTGCAGCTCTCTCCTACCCGTACATAAATAAACGAAACCCAGACTAGTTATTGCTGGCACTTTTGTGCACAAAACCAGAATATATATTTTCGGGGTTGCCTACCATGAAAAAGTTTCCAGAGCGGTACGAAGCCACATCCGGATTAGCATTTCCGAGCTAAATTCAGCTTCTTTTTTTTCAAGCAAGAGATGAAATATGGACTGAACAGAGACATAATTTGTGTAATGAAGGAAGACAAAAAACGCAGTCCCCAGGAAAAAAAATTTGTTCAGACTAATACAAGGAAAAATGCCATCATTATTGGAGCTGGCATTTTCTTTCTTCTAAATTGGCAAAAAAAATATTCTAGCTGGAAAGGGCAGCTCTAAAAATGTCTCGGTACTCCTACGCTTTTATAGGGGACGCACAGGTATTTCATCTATTCGATTCGATGTCAGTAATCACTTTGGCATTTTGGAGTATTTGTGCCTCATCGTGAATGCAAATAGGAAGGGATTTCCCTTCAGATAAAATGCCTCCTTGCCGGGAAGTGCATACTCATGTATTCCCCGGACGACTTTCATTACGGCGATTTGTGGAATGCAGCAATGTCACTATAGCAAGTAGGCATTTTTGTAGGGTACCTTAAACCCGGAAGTGCCACACGTTTCCATCATTACAATGACTGCACTGGAGGTAAAGAGGTGGAGTGAAGCGAACAGGATGAAAATGAAATGGGAGCGGTAACTTCCCCCAAGAAATGCAGACATTTTTTATTCTCCTCAATCTTTTTTTTCTTTTTCGTGTTTTTTCCTGGCGTTCCGTTCCTCCCACTTTACTCCGTATGCATGTACCTACTACTTATGCACATTTCAGGAAAAAAATATATGAGAGTGAGGTAACATCTTTATCATTTTTCTTTCCAGGAACATGTTCCACTTCCACCTCTTACTAGGAAGAAATATGTGGTTCCTGGAAAGTGTTCTAGGTATTTCGCAGATTGTATATTATCTCAATGTAATATTTATAGATGAGAATTTTATCATAAATTTCTTTCTTGTATAGGTTGCTCTACATCTCCCAAGTAATTTATACACTGCTGCAGGCACACCAATTGCTTATAGTGGAAAAAGGAAGATGACGATAATGATGACATTGGGCTATAAGTTGAGGATCTCTATTTTTTGGGGTCTTCTTCTTCTTCTCACACATTCAACTACATTTATTTTTTGGAGTTCATACTTTCCTTCAAACCATTTTTTTCTTCCTTAATGGTCCATTTAGTATTTGGGATGTGCATTACCCATCTACGACCCATCATCGGACCAAAAAAAGTCTGAAGGATGTACGATGCTCCCCTATAAAAACGTTGGGGACGAGATGTTATTTGTAGCAACATTTTTTTCTTCTCTCTTTGCTTGCTCCCGTGCCTCGGCGCATTCCGCACAAAATGAATGCCAAAAAGGAAGGAAATTGTCCTTTTAATGTAGGAGACAGATATGGTAGGGATGTGATGTGTGTGTGTGTGAGCTCTGCGAAGAGCGAGTTATTCAAGGAATGTTGGAATGGAAGAAACTGGGTCTATTTCAGTTGTCTCCTGCTGCTGTCGCCAATGGCTAAGATATTAATGTAAATATATCCTGCAACAACTGCTCCAGAAAAGACAGGCGGAAAAAAAACAAAAAAAAACTAATCATATGGATTCTAGGTACAGCTTTTTTCCTTGTTTTTGTTGCATGCGTTTTTGGAATTCATTTATTTGTGCGGCATGCACAATCATCCTTTTTTATTGTTTTTTTTTCTGTGAGGACACAACCCACTTTTTTGGGGAGCATGTACTCCTTTAATGTATATTTTTTTCGTGGTAGTTGGTACAAAATCTACGAATGAGAGATGACAAAAACATGGCATATAAACTATTGAAGAGAGGGAAAAGACAAGTTTTTTAATATTACACGAGCATGATTGTGATGCTGCAATAGTAAAAGTGAATGTAGGATAGTTGGTCAGGTTTTTTTATTGAACGAGCAAAAAGGAATAATACCGGACAGGGACTAGAACTATGTAAAAGGTGGACCATTTCGACATCCACAACTCGTCATTATTTTGTGTCTGGAAGGATAAAATAATACTCTGCTAAACTGTCCAAGAAAATTCGCCAGCCTTTCAGAGTTCCAGAAGACTCTCCTTCATTCTCCATTGTCAGTTTTCTCTAATAGCCGTTCGTGAAATATTTAAAGCAACTTCATTCCGCCTTTAAGCAGAAACTGGCGTTTGAGTATGCCCACCAGAGACACTATGCTCTGCATTTCCAAAATATCTTCTTTTTTTAGTACAAAAAAAGCCCAAGGAAGCATAAGTGAAGGTACGTGAATGCCGAGAAGAGTTTGGCGATCAATTTATTCTTAAATCCACATAAATCCGAGAATATCCTCTTCCTTTATCGGTACACAACATACAAAAGAGTCTCCGTTTTCAGGACGTTCCTCTTTCAGTGCATCTGAGTCTTGAGCAGACACAGAGGCAGACACATTTTTTTAAAGGATTTTCAAGTAGGTAGCGACTAAAGCGACTGCAATGTTCGCCAAGATTGTAGTTACTTGGTTATTGGACAATGATTCTTCTGTTTTCATGAAAACAACTGCATGAATGTACTCCAAACTCCACACAAATACGGATGATCATTCAAGTGAGAGGAAACAGCGTGTATCACTGCCTCGCAGAGAGAAACTCGGGATAAAGTGACCAGTTCCAGTCTTCCAGTTCTTGGAGAAATAGCAAATAGCAACGAAGAAAAAAAGGAGAAGAACACACACATTTTTTTCTTTTAGATTCGTTTTTTATGCTGAAAAAAAGTAAAAGAAAAAATAAAAGAATTGGAGGCACGGGCTCTATATTTGAAACGACAAGATGTACACATAGACTCTGCTCATCCTTAAGAGAGTAAACAGGAGTACAATGACTCCTCCTGATTATCAGCGTTGTAAATACGCTCTCTGGTTTATTGTCATTGTTATTGCTTTGAAAAGGGACGACGGTATTTTGTATCTTATTCAAGAAAACAAAACAAATAAAGAGGAAAACCCGTCAATTTCGGATAATATAGGAGAGGAGCAGCTCTAAGCTGAGCTACTTCATATAGCAAATCTCTCCAGTTTCCAGCGATCACCATTTTATATCTGTTTTTTTTGTGCGAGTATTTTTCCCTGCACCTCCAACATCCAACCTCCTTCCTGTTTGAGAGTATAATCATCGCATATCATGAGAAACTCCTTTTTTGTGCTTGGGAGATCATCGGCCAGAAAAAAAACAGATCGATTTTTCTAAATCCCTTTCTATTAAGAGAACCTTTGCCAAGAAATGTATTTGCTCGGGAGTCGGGGTCTAGAGGAGGAGAGGAATCAGTAGAAAATATAATGGTATTTCTCACAGGATGCAACTAATCATAACGTAATCGCCAATGCTTAGCAGGAACGACGCAATTTGTGACATTCCCACCCACTCAGGAGTGGTAGTGCGTCCTCCAGCAAATTTTTATAGA
>JAHZND010003064.1:0-13719 GCA_027744115.1 Acrocyrtus sp. NNG-2020 | reverse complement strand
ATTCAAGATCTTACTGACTGTGCCTCAATTGGATATTCCATTTCGCCATTGCTTTTTTAAAACCGATGCACTTTCGCAGATGAGACTTATCACGATGATATGTAGATCATGCAGATGATATCCAAACAACGAATAAAAAATCAGGATGACAAGAAGGCTGCTTGTATGCAACTCGCAAAAAGCAGTTTTGTGGAAGCACGACTTGAAATAGTAAGTTCACCAGACAGTAACCATTACTTACTCCGTCTCCTTTCTTAGAACTTCAATCCTTAACTCATAAACCGCAAGAAAGAATATCTGCAGCGAAAATCTAAGTAAGCATTTATGCACTAAAATACGATGCTATTTTTTAAAACGTTGTTATTCTTATAACATTTGCATGTGTGAGTAAAAAGGATAGAAGAGACTGAGAGAAGCACACGGGTTTTTTTGAAAGATGAAACACGCTTATGCTCTTCTTCTATAGCACTTGTCGATGATGCAGCAAGTTATCCCTGGCCTAGTATACATTTTGAGGAAAAATCTACTCGATAACTGAGACAATGCTCCCTTGAGAGCCACAATAATCATCCATCGTACTTTCCGTCGTAGCAAGTCCATGTAAGAGTGTGGGAATGATGTTACGACAAGGTCGATGGAGAGAGAAAGAAAGAGCAATTCGTGTTGTCATCATCTTTTTCATAGAATAAATAGTTTTTGCCATTATATAATGAAAAATCTTTTTATTTTTCTGCTTTTAAGATATACGAAACCATGTCGGAAAGGATGAGAAGAATTGAAGAAAACGTTGCTCCTAAAGCCTTACTCAAATGTCTACCAGTATCAATTGAAGTAAACTAAAAGCGTTCTTTTCGGTGATCCAAGGTCCCCAGATGAACCACCTAGCATCTTTGAGTAGTCACCATGAACCACCACCACCACCATCGAAGACTAGCAAGGGAGCAAATAGGACGACAACAACAGCCAATTCTGCAGGAGCTATCAATCTGGAGATTTTTGCAGTACTTTAGGCTAAGTATGTGTATTTATATTGCCTTTTTATTGCTAGAGTAAAATCTTTTTATTTTTCTGCTTTTAAGATATACGAAACCATGTCGGAAAGGATGAGAAGAATTGAAGAAAACGTTGCTCACGAGTATCAATTGAAGTAAACTAAAAGCGTTCTTTTCGGTGATCCAAGGTCCCCAGATGAACCACCTAGCATCTTTGAGCAGTCAGTAGTCACCATGAACCACCACCACCATCGTACACTAGCAAGGGAGCAAATAGACGACAACAACAGCCAATTCTGCAGGAGCTATCAATCTGGAGATTTTTGCAGTACTTTAGGCTAAGTATGTGTATTTATATTGCCTTTTTATTGCTAGAGTAAGCGATGTAGATGTATGAAAATAGTGTTTTTGGAAGTGAAGGATGGATCATGCCGGTGAAGGATAAAGGCAGTGCTGGTTTGGTGGATATGATATTTCTCATGTACCATTATTTTTTCCACCATTTGGTTTTCCACCTTATTGCCCTTCCATTCTCCGCTGGGAAAATGAGCAGTAGCAAATGATGACTAACTCAGCTCGCTTTGACAAAACCATGAAGAGTTTTTGTTCCCAAAACATTTTATTCTGATAAAAAAACTACTGCTCGATAAAAGATCACACGCAACGGGATGGATCATGCTTCAATAATTTAGTAAACTAATCCGTGACCTTATGTTTTATCTAATATTTTTTGCGTTTCAGATTTTCCAATATGAAACCAATGATGGTGGTGATGGCAGTTGGGACTACGGCTGGTAAAATTGGGAATGGCAGTGATAGCGGTCGTCGCTGTAAATTCTTAAGATGTTCGTACTTCTTGGCTGGGCGGGCAAACTTGCGTTCGTGGCTTTTTCTCTTTCTCTGTCCTCATGGGACTGTGGAAGAATTTAGCAAGTCGCAAAACCTTTGGATGCAAAAAAAGTACTAAGGGAATGGATGGAAGATGGAGAAGGAAGGAAGACATCGTAGATCCCCGTGTTTTCTTTGCATCTGTAAAAATATTGGATGGATTAGGAGGGAACTGTGTAAGGAAACTTTGCAGCCGCTCAGGATTGAAAGTGTAAAGAGCATCTGACGGATTTTCAGCATGTAGATCTTTCGGAGTCTTTGCATTTAAGAAGGTGTGTGGATAAACATGTATTTTTATTTAATGACCTGGGATAAATCTACGAACTCTAGTAAAAATCACCTCTTTTTCTTACCTCTTTGGTGCATATGAGCAAAGAATGTATGATGACCAACTCAGCTCTCTGATAAACAATGAGGAATATTTGTTCCAACGTGTATCTGATGCTCTACTTTATTTAATGCTACCTTATTTTGTTTGCCGATGGTATTTAAATTTTTCCTTAAATTGCTTTTTCTGTTTGTTTATTTTCTTACCTTTAGGAAAGTGGTATTCTGTGAAGATGAGGCAATAGTGATAAGCAATGCCCAATTTGAGCCTAGAGAATAATCGGTCGTGGTCCTAATATTAGATGGTTTTCCTAACTGCTCTGGAGAACTGTAAGTAAAATAAAATCTCAATCTAAATGAAATTTTTTCCACGCAAATGGGGACGTTCTAGTAGAACTTGTCAATGATGTTTTTGTCTCGTTCGGATGACAAAATCCTATGATTACAATTTTATCAGTTTTCACTGAGACAAGATCTTAATTCCATCCTGCTGGGAAGGTTTTTACGTATCTTCATAACTTTTACAAATTTCAATCTGTATTAGGAGAATTGGAATTGCGATTGATATGTAAATTGGCATTTGTAGGTATAGCGAACATAGATTTTGGAATACTTAGTAAGGAAAGAGATGTTTTGGAGATCCTTCCTTCTAAAAACCAATATTCTCACTGGATGATTATGTGCATAAATTTGCTTACGAGATGAAAATTTGCAATAAGTTTTTGGGTCCTGGAGTGAATGAGTAAGATGTAAGAAAACGTAATCGATTTTTTGTTTGCTTTCAGCAAAACCTGGCTCAATACAAAACAGGAGCGGAGTCTCTGGAAGAGAGGAGAGAAAAAGAAGACGGACTAATGCCTACCTAAAACTGAGAATGGGCTTAAGGAGTGTCATTTGGATGGATGAAGAAGAAACAGGAGCTGTAAAGTACCCAAACCATTGTGATACAGAATTACCTTAAAACTTGGCGTGAAATCCATGGAGCACCAGAAGAAGTTACCCACCCTGTACAGTATACCAGCATATCTGTTGACTTATATAACCTTTGTTCTTATATACACAGCTTTATTTTGCTAATGCTACCATTCTCAACCTCTCAATTTAAAGTAATGCATAATGGAGAAATGGCGGCTAGGCTAGCTTTATTTTATGTTATAGCTAGTGATAGAGTAGAAATTATGATGGCTAAATGAGAAATTAATGAAATTGGGTGTCGTTGTTAAAAATACATATTAGTCTGCTGTATGAAAATAAATGAAACGGTTTTTGCAAACGATATGAACAAAATCTTGTAACTTTATTTTTTGCTACTACTTTAGTCATTCATAGAAGGTACTGCATCTGTGTCAGTCGACTTATTTCATTTCAGTATGTATAAGGTGTCACAATATAAACTCTGCTTGATGCACAAAAGAAATGCTTAGCACTGAATCAGCTCAAACAGTGAACTGGATAAATAAATAAATGTAGCATTAATTAGATCTCGTAATCTTCTTAAGCTTGGCAAGTAGTGTTCTGTTGTCCAATGAATCATTGATTGTGACAGAAGAGTCTGAAGCACTCGAATCATTCTCATCACTTCCACTATCACTACTGCTGCTACCACAACTTTCACTTTGGCTACTGCTCTCACGACGTTGGTGCTTCCCTTTGCTCTTGCTCTTGCGGGTTTCTTTCTTCTTGTGTTTGTGTTTCTTGCTACTCTTGTGACTTCTCCGTTTATCCTTCTTACTACTTTTCCTATGTCTCTTTTTAGAAGAGGAAGAAGAATGCTTTTTACTTTTCACATGACTTTTACTACCACTGCTCTTATCGCTGACAGCATTTTTTTCGACCCAAATTACTTCCTCTGTGTGGAGCTCACTCTTTCCCTCATCATGAGGCTTACTTTGGACCTTGTAATTCATTACAGTGGATGAGACAGGTGGAAGGATACTAGATGAGCTTCTGGGTATAAACATTGGCTTTTGGGAAGGTTGCTCTGAGATAGAAGTGGCATTTGGAGGTGCAGGGCCGTACATATCTTCGTCTTCCTCACCATCGTCATTATTCTTTCTAAGAAATGTGTCACTCAAGTTCTCACTATTTTTCCTCGGATTTGGTGCGTGGTCTTGCAACATATCAAGATCAATTTTATCGAAAACCCTTCTTTGATTCTTAGAAAAAGTGGAATTGGTTTCGCCTTGATTAACTTTTTCCTTTTCCGGTAGGTGCGATTTTTTATTATTATGAGGAGAGGAAGGGAGAATTTTGATTTTGTCTGATCCCTTATCATCACGTACCAAAGATCTTCCCTTATCAGATGAGGGTTTGCCAAAATTAGAACGCTGACTTTGCTCATTCACTGTAGCTTGATTTATGTTTCTATCAGGTTTTGACTGTACCAACTTCCTATCTTTTTCGTCATCCTCTGACTCATCTGAAGAATCAGCAAATATCTCTTTGAATAAGTCCAGAGGAGGTCGTTTGCTTTCAGGTAGTTCGGCTTCTTCGTCGGTTACAGTCCTATGGGACAACTCCTTTTGAAACGAGAGAAGCGGCTGGGACGACGAGGCTTCCACAGAGCTCCCCATCGGACTATCTGTGGAACTTGATGGTTGTACAGTTTCCTGTGGTAATAGCCCAGGTGGAGGTTTTGAGAAGTCTAAATCAGCAAACAAAGACTTCTTGGGTGCAGGCTGCATTACAATTGTATGGTCTTGTTCTCCCGGAGTTATCTGTAATGGTTTGGTCTGGGAAAATGAAGCATCCCCTTTGACTCCAACAAATTTAGAGCTGAGAAGAAAAATAATAAAATAAAAATTACGCTCGTTGAGCATATTTCATCTATTAAGTATATTTTTTCTTTATCGCCTACAAATGTTATGAAGTGTCATCAGTCATCGCATTACTCACTACCAACTACCAAATTAACATTACAAACAAAGTTCAGCCACTCAAACTCAAAACTTTACCCGTATGTTTCATAAAGAAAAAGTAAATGCCATGTACATAATCATAAACTAAAGCCAGAAATTGGTGTTGTTTGAATTTGAACGACAAAAGCATTGACACTACTATACAGCACAATAGTCTGTGTGTATGTATTTAGAGGACAAGATAAGATAATATAATGAAACAGCGCTGAAATATAAATTCTTACTCTGGATACGGATGTGGAATGTTAAATCGTTTGCACACTAATTTATCAGGGTGCCATTCTACAACGCGGTGGGTCAGCTTTCCAAAAAGCTTCATTTTAGCTGCTACTTTAGGGTCATCTTTTGGATCCTTTTCCTCCACAGCTTCTTTTACTGGTTCTGAATGCAAAAAAGCAAACCATAGAATAAAAAGGAAATGTAATACGAAAAGTAAATTCAATTTCTAATTATCTAATTCCTAGAAAATTAGTTACAATGCAACGTATTGATTGCATAGCATTGCTACATACCTAAATGAGATATGTCGTGTGACTTTGCTGATGTAAAACGATTAGATAAAACGCTGCTCATGGGTTTGTAAAGTTTGGAGGCTCTTTCGAATTCTCTTTTCTCTCGATCCCGTTCCCACTCCGCCATATCATGAGGCTGCAAGTCACGAAGGCATTCTGGAAACCAAAAAATACTAAAGTACTTCTCACATCCGATCAATTGTATGTAATTACATACTTGTTAGCTGAATTCACATCGAGCAATTATATTTTGTATTCTTTACCTGCAAAGCCCGCTTCTAACAGCGTAACATATTTTTCATATCTTTCCTGTTTATCTGGATTCTTCATAAAAGGCTTGAACGATGCTTGTTGTTGATTTTCTTCCGGCTTTTTGTATGACTGTAAAACTTGCGTGAACTTCATTAGTCTTTGTACCCGTTTTTGAATATCTTCATCAATTTTCTCTTGCTTCTTTGCATCCGTAATTAAATCTTTATTCTCGGAAGGTTTAATGACTGGAGCACTGTCCTCTTGTTCCTGTTCAGTATTTGATTTTGTTCTAAGCTGCTTAACATCATCTTCAATTAAAACTTTGCCTCTCCGATATTGTCAAAGAATGTCGTCCAAGCCCCTTTGCAGCTACCTCTTGCTTCTCTTTTTCTTTATTATCAGAAACTATTTGTGCAACTTCAAATCTTGATTTCTTAACGACATGAAACGGCTGGAAGTTGGACGGAAGGCGAGGGGGATGAAATTGTTTCTTCTTTAGAAGTGCACTTGACGATACTTTGAAACCTTCAATGCAATCTTCCTTTTTTCTATTTTTTCGTTTTTTCTTGTTCTTCTTTAGCTTTTCGTCGTTTTCTTTCCTCTGGGGTTTCTAAAGCAAAGTCATACTGTGACATATCTTCTCGCGAATAAATATCTTCGTCATTATCCTCAAAAGCCCCAACTCCGAAAGCCTAAATACAATCAGAACAGAAATAAAAAAATTCAAATACGAAAATGCCAAAATTAAATAATGCAATCAGTCCCGTTGCACATTCGGTAAATTTCATACCTGTCCTGATATGCTCAAATGCTTGTTTTCCATACGAAACTTAAGTTTTGTCCCTCCATACAAATCAGTGTTTGTAGATGAAGATGTGAGCGTATTTCTATCCAGCCCTTTGTATCCAAGACCAAAGGAATTTTCCTTCGGGTTACACAACAACACCTGTACATCATCGGGAGCTAATAACTCTTCGGTATCTACCATATCATCATCAGATTCTTCTGAATCATCGCCCCGACGCATTAATTCAGGTGGTAATGAGCAGCCATACATTCGCGCGTGGTCATCAAATTGTTCTTCTTCAGGTTCAATGACGGCAGCAGTCAATTCCAATCTTGGCTTCTTAACTTTTCTTTGTGTACTGGTCCCAACACCTTTCCCTGGCCTCCATCCCATTTTTATCAGAATTTTTATGCCAACTGTTTCCCTAAAACAAAAATTAAATACATAAATATTACACCACTAAAATACATTGAACCGAACCAAACATGACTCGGTGATGTGATGATGAACCATAAATTAATTGCAGATTTTAATTTGCTTACTTAACAGGCTGTATCACTTGCTCTAGCACAGGTACGCCGGGAATTGGTCTCATCGGACTGCTTGCTGAGTGGTCTCTTTCTGCTTTTGGACTCGCTTTTATCCATAAAGTCATCCGTGGGTCGCAGTATTTGAGGTGCAATTCCAAAAGCACCTTTATCCTAAATACACAATCATTGATCGTAGCAGAATAGCAAAAATTTCATTATTAAATGAATTATCACTGTTAAATTGTTGTGCATTTTTTATTATTATTTAAAACATTTTCTAGTTTTTCAGCTCTCGTCTACTGCAATTTGCTCAGCTACAGTGATGGGTCGCTTTCTCGCCACTTCATCTGCACATTAAAATTTAAATCACAACTATTTTAAACTAAATAATATCACTCGATAGAAAAATAACCTATCAAATTAATCAGAAATCAGACGCAATGTGAATATTATTCTCTTTTAAATGTGTGTAATTTATTTACCTTCCTCAATGGGTTCTAGTGCCGTTCCAAACTCAGCAAAGTCAGAGTCATCATCTGAATTTCCCATTATTACTACACCTTTAGCAGAAACTAGTTACTAAAGTAATTAAACAGTAGCCCACAGAGATCACCTTTACAATCACAGTTAACTTCCAATAAAATTAATTCAAGTTCAACAATCAACAGATCCACTCCGTGCTTTGAGTACAAGTCATGTGTGTGCAGTTGTCAGATGTGTTCTGTTTACATTTTTACAGACACCAAAACCCGTGAAATTAATTCTGCCTTTCCGGCAATGTATTCCATTCCAACTATCCAACTCTTGCATGTACGCCAGTGGGCTCATGAGGTTGTCCTGAGGCTTGCTAGAGTGCATCCGCAACGAGTAGCTTGCACGAATGTCGAAGTTAGGATTGTCGCACGCAGGCATCGCTTCTTCTTCTTCATACCTTTTTCTCAGAATGACCAAAACCCTTTTCAGGTGTAAATCTTACATGCATATTCTTTGGCACGATCACGAAGGTCAGCGAAAACAACCCCAGCTCCACTCAAAAAAGGCTTTTGCTCACAAAAAGTAAGGTTAAAACCAAACAGCGACCAAAACCTGGATTTCTTGCTCCTCTTCCTTATTTTCGATAGATTCCCTGAATTTCCAATCCGATAATCCACTTAATTTTTTTTATTCTGGAAATTAGACAGTGGACGAACACTGACATAAAACTTTTTCCGCCATAAAAAACTTGCGTAGACTGGTGATAAGGTTGTGAATTGGAGAGAAATTGAGGATATTTCAGGGAGCGCTGAGCGTTGGATGGCAGTTAAAGGAGGGAAAGATAGGACCCTGAGGTGCAATGCAATTAAGTTAACTTTACATACACACCCAGTCCCAGCATGGGTGTATGTTGGCTTTAGTTTTAGTGCACCTCATAAAAAGAAGTGTATTTAGTGTCGGGTAGCAGTGAGCTGAGGGAAACATACAAAACTATTAAATTAATTTAAGTACTCTCACGAGAGCGCTATAAATAGAGTTGGCATGCAAGGAGCAGTAAAATGCCGTGAAATATGTGTGTACAATTAAGTCACCAAGATGAATGTGAGGAGCCATCGGTGACAGATTTAATTTTGAGCGGAAACGTTAAGGGACCGTGTTTACACATGTGGCTACATAGATCACTCCCTCCCTGCAAAAAGTGGCGTGTGAGCTCTTTCAAATTTGGAAGCTAATTGCACCATCTATTATGAACAGGATGCTTCTCAATTTGGAGCAGCAATTTACATTGTGGCAGGCGGCAGGCCACCACTTTCATACTTAAACTGTGGCTGGAGTTTCCACAGCTTTTGTCATCAACCCAATTTTCTCCGTTCCTCAAAATCCATCTTTCCCCCTGTTAATATTTATGGCTGGCATTACCTCAGGTAGGTAAATTAATCAGACGATGCTACATTTTTTTAGTAAAGTTTCACTTCAGCTCTCCTCTCCTGCCAGTCCACAAACAAACTCGGTCCATTTTTATTCCAGGGTTTTCCCCTCAAGGTTTATAAACGTAGAAGTTAATTGATTAGCTATTGAGCTTACTGAAGGAGAAAAGTTGAACTGACCAATTTTAGACCGCTTCACGCTCCGCATTTTAAAACAACTTTGCAGATACAATTTCTTAACTTTACAAGGCTCCAGTCTTTTAGACAATTTTTTTTTCTCCTTCACTTCAGGTAAGCACATACTCGTCCCTTTTCAAAAATGCATACACAAATGTCCTTATATTTCTTCAACGATACAGTGTACAGAGCATCTCATCTTTCATGGGGCTAAATCGTCTAAAAAAAACTTGGTTCAGCTTTCCCCGAAGAAGAAAATCTGTAAAAAAAATATATAATACTCATGCGATTTACTTTTTTTTACTTTTACTCCACATATTAAATAAAAACAGGGAAGATTGAGTACATAAACGTGATAGCCTTTGCTTGCGGTCTGCAGCACGGACAGCAAGAGAGGACGAGTGAGTATTAACACAGACCGTCAATTTTTGCCTGGAAAGTTGTATATAGTGGCTAACTTGCTAGCTTTCTCCTTCCTATTACGACTCTTTTTTTTGCAAAGCTTTACTCCCTTTTCTTCGGTGAAAGTGCTGAACTAACTGACTTGAGTTTTTCTGGTTGTGCTTCCGAGTCAGCTCTTCAGATGAGAACAGTCCATGGAACCTCATGCCCCTAGACGGAAGAGAGGAAAAGTTCGCTGTCGAGAGAGAAAAGCCAGTCGTTTCTTTTCACCCTCTTCCTCATCTCCTCTCTGCCTGGAGAGCTCTACGTATTTATTATATCTCCAGTCTCCAGTGTGAGGACTTTTCGGCTTTTCACCTGAGTTTAAAACTGGAAAAAAGGGGAGAATAGAGAGAAAAAAAAGGTGTGAGGAAGCGAGATTTTCTCCTCGGAATTGACAGTTTTAATCAAGTGGAACAGTTATTAAAGTGAGAAATAATGTTCCCGCTTCATACAATTAGGTAGAACTTCAGTTATCTCGTTAGCTGACTTTTTCTGCTAGTTTTATATTTTCTGTAAAAAATGTTGAAAAAAGTATTATGCTGTCGACCTTTGATATTTTCGAAGTTCTTTTAATGATTAAAAAAGAGACTTTTGAGGGATAAAATGAAAGCGATTTTGACGGAGTGCAGTGCAACCGTGTAATTTAGATACGGTTTTTGGGATAAAAACGAGTTCCCCCAGAAATCAACTGACTTTGAAGGATCACCTTTTTGGAGAAGGACAGAAATGTAGCGGATTGCCCCATACTCCTCTTACATAACATGGTGTACAATAACGGATAATTTTTTTACTATAGTTTGCCACTAATGCAGTAATTAATCCGGTGCAAGCTACAAAAAATATAATACTTTATTCCAGCAAATCCGGAAAAAATCGTTTTTACCCTTTTCACTTCCTTCAAGCGTAATTACTACATCCGAAACTCGTTCCTGAGAATCAAGAAATTCTGCAAAAAAAAATTTTCTCTATACGTGCGTGTTTTCGTGTAGCTTTCAGCTGTCTGCAAGTTTATTTCCTGGAGATGAAAAGATCTGGAAAGTACAAACTCTCCCGTTTTCCGACAAATTCGGACTGAAAAGTTCACCTGTAATAAAAAAAACCGAAATAGTTCCACTTTCCACCCTCGCAACTATTTCCTCACTATTTTTTCGAGGAGTTTTTTTTGTTCTCCGGGAACTGTGTTACTAGTGGCAAATTTTACTTTTAGGCTGTGCACTGTGCAAGCACTATCCCATTTCCTCTATTTTGCAATCACAAAACACGCTTGACATTTTACGGAATAGAGCACTGCAAGCTACATGAGAAATTGCAATTACATTTTTTGTTAATGCAAAACAATTCAAATCTCGAATTGCAAAAGTTATTCCCTTGCTCCTCCGACACAGGTGAGAGGAAAGGTGTAAAAGCTACCTGGCAAGTATAATTTACGATTAGACATTATTATGCTTAGCTGTGCTGTATCTAAAGCCTCAATAAATCATAACTTTTGTTGTGATTAGCAGGAAACAATAATCCTAGCAAATAGCATCAAGTCAAATTCTAGCTAAGCCATTATACAAGTGTAGTAATTATAATGTGGAGCAATGAGGGACAGAAAACTTGCATCGAGCAGCGATTTTTTCTTAAGGCTTAGTAGAAAGGGAAAGTGAGAAAGCAGGAAAGCCACTGCTTTTGATTTCCGCACATAATAAAACCCCTTTCCTTCAGTTTTCCCATATTTTCGCCTTTTTCGAGCACTCCGCTTGCCAGAATTGTTTCCGACTGGAGGAAAAGTTGTAAAGTTGTAAAGGGGATCTACGTCACCAGCTATAAATTTAATTTTAATGACAGTGTCTCTCCCTTTCATTACGTGAACTGGAATTTTTTTTGGAGATGTCCTGCTGGTGTTGTTGCTAGAACCAGGCCAAAAATAAGTGTTATTTGAGAACACGAAAGAGACTAAGCTTTATACACCACCACCTCAGCCTGCCGCTACTTTTTACAAGAACTTTTTTGCAACTTTTTACCTCTCGCCAACGAAAATCAGGAGAAAAAACGGCTAATCAGACTTTTCTCTACAATTATCAGTCACACGCAGCATCAACCCCACTAGCCCGATTATTTCACGAATGACTGCAAAACTAATCTTTTAAGCACAAGGTGTTGCCTCCAAGTTAATATTGCCGATGATGATAATAGCTTACAACAAGACTCTGAAGGAACTTGGAACGCTTTTTTACTTTTAGTCCAACTCCAGAGATTCTATATTTTCCAAAAGTCTCTCGAATGAAATACCTTACAACGTGTGCGGCGGAGTAAGTTGTGACAGCAGAAAATAAGACTATTTCTCTGTACGAAATCCCAGTCTCAGCTCTCTTTGCTGGTTCGGGTAGTAAGAAAAAGAAAAAAAATAAGTCGGAGATATTATGTCTCGCTATATCAAACAACAGAGACACTTCCTTCACTCCGGATTTTCCATTCTTCTCTCCAGGAGTCAAATAAAATATTGTTGAGTCAAGTGGATAGCGCAAAAAAAGGAATCGCGAATCGGGAATCTAGTCGTGACATAAGACATAGCGATAACAATAATAATAATAATTGAAGCGAACAGTCTGGAGAAATAAAAGAAAAATCCCAGCTCCACTACTTTCTGCCCTGAGTTATTCTTTCCTGAAGCTCTCACTCTGGATTGGGGAAAATGTAAGAGGTAACCCATTTTTTTCATACAATTATTATAAATAGTGAAATGAGAAGAATTGAATACCTCCGTCTCAAATTTCATACCCCCTCTGTCTCGATAACTGGAAATAGGATTGGGTGTACAAGCTACATAGCTGCATATAATACCGCTTTTTTTTACTGGAAGTGTGGACGGGGAGAAAAGGGTGTGCTCGCTCCACTCATCTAACATGCCCCGAGTCTCACGTAAGCTACTAAACATGCATCTCAATGCAATTTCCCCCACTCAATCTTACGTTTCCGATTACTTCTATTGAAGAATGGCTGTGAGAACCTCCGGGTTTTTTTCCCGCGCACAAAGAAATAAAATTGAAAGCAGAACTTCTTTATTTTTGCTTCTTCTTCTCCCTTTCAATTCATAAAGAATGAGTTCATTTGTCAGACAAACTGTGTATCAATACCGTTTCCAGGAATGTACAAGAAGAAGTAAGCAACAGTCTTACAAATTTTTTTTTGGCACAAGAAGAAAAAAAACTGGGCGAGCGAATACTGAGAAAAAAAAGAAACTTTTTTGGGCTGTTCACTGGACGTATGTATACATCATTCGTATGCATTTTCTATCTGAAACGTAACCAATATCTATTTTGTAACAGTTTTTTCGTCTCTCCAAACGAATTTTCCAATTTGTATTGGTGACACGTTCCTGGAGAAATACTCATTTGGAAAGTTGTGCTCTGTGTGCTCTTGCTCTCTGCTCTCTTTGCTTATCGCAAACGTCCTCAGCTCCACACACTCCTTTTGCTACAACTTTCTCTGTCTCAATCTGTCTTTTTTTCTGGAAAAGGGGAAAGTAGCTATTTTTTAGATTCTTCATTACTTTTTTACTCACTCTTTCTCTCTCCGTCTGCGTCTCCTAACTCTCTCCCTATCTATTTTTCACCATTTTTTCAATTCCAGTTTATGAACATATAGACGCACTTAAATGGCTAGGATTGAATGTCTAAATAAAAACGAGCTGCTCCTTGGTTTGGGTGAGCTGTGTGCTAACCCAAAAACTACAACTTTGTCCGCTTAGGGGGTGCTATCGCTTTCATTATCATTATTGAATTACCATGAAAATGTTCATTGGAGGACTATCATTCTCCCCGACCGACTGGAGTAAATGTGATGTGCACCCGTAACGGAAGTTAACCTTGGCCTGCCTCCCGTTTCCCCTTTTTTCTCCCTTTTTTTCAAAGAAAAAAGTCTCTCTGGTAATTCCATTACGCGGGAAAAGTATGTCAACCTGCGCTGGTTTTCGCTAATATTTCCTCTCTGAAAAGGCAGAGGAGAC
>JAHZND010003063.1:0-15200 GCA_027744115.1 Acrocyrtus sp. NNG-2020 | reverse complement strand
CTTAAATAGAGGTAGTCATTTAATTAGCTGACAAGAAAGAAATTAAAACCTTCTGTGTATAAAAAATAAATAGGTAAGACAAATTGCATTATTGTATATAGGTATGGTTTGCTTTACAAAATTAGGGGTAAATTGTCAAAAGTAGCTTCAGTCGTGCTTGAACTTGCAGTAGTGGAAAAAAAAATTAGTTTTTGTTGAAAGTGGAACTGGCACTAGAAGGCAGGGTTGTTGGTGGCTACTGGCTACTGAGCTATATATTTGTTGGATTAAATTCGATTATCCTGTTACAGTGATCTATAGCACGTACCCAAAAAAGTGAGCGCATAGAGTCGCCTATTGTTTTTGTACCGGATATTAAAGGAAAATATAGGAATAGAGCTTCTCTGGGTCCGTTTCTACAAATCGATGAATATTGTACTGGGCGTGCTAATGACAACGAAATAAATTGGATCAAACGTGCAATTTCCGATGTGATAAAAATTGGATTGCTATTGCATTGCAGCAGCAGTTAGGAGGATGTCGACAGAAAGGGGCTCGAAGGAGAAATAAATCGAATCAATGGGACCATCCGCAGATCCGCACATTCACAAACGAATAGTCAAATCTCATCCAGGACAATACTATCATCCTATTAAGGCACTGCTTTGTGCAAATTTGAACGTCTTTTTTTTCTGCGAAATTGGCACCGACCGACACACTACTTGCTTAATTGCTGTCCAGAGGCAGCAAGGAACGAGAGGTTGAGTGGATTATTTCTCCCAGTATTTACATTTAATATACTTGCAAAAAAAAGTGTCTGGAATTGCAAAGGGCGGCAGAGGACCTTTTTTTAAAAAAAAAAAAGTCATGTACATTCCTAATGCTCGTGGAGATGATCATGATGATCGTGATGATGATGGTGATGGGCTTCATCCGTCTCATTGTGATGAGCGTCGTGATCACTGTGGCTATCCAATCCCCCGTTTCCGTGACTGTGACCGTGCGTGTGGGTAGCATTCTTACTTCCACCGCCATGATTGTGTCCCCCTGTAATATTAGCACAAGAATTTCGCAATATTAGCTGGAATCTAATTGATGGGCACCACATTGAAACATGCTACATTGTTATATCATATACTTCCAAAATTAGATCTAGTCTGGAGTTTTTCGTGCAAATTTCTTTTTTTTCAAAGTCATGGAAGGTCTCTCTCCAGACTCCAGCTAATTATTACTACTCGTCCAACTATATATTTTTAGCAGGCAAACCGAATATTATGCCATCTTGAAATTTTCAGATCCGGGACATTAAAATAAACAGTAGTTTTGTAACTTTGTGCAGCAATTTTTCTCTACAATTCTGTGAACTATCTCATTATTATTAATGGAAGATAAATATCACATTCCATAAACTTCAAGGACAAAAATGTTTCTTGAGGAAAAGTTTTTAAATCATATAGCTCGTTTTTTTAGCACTTACCAACAAATTCCAATGCCCCCATCATAACGAAACCGAGAATTGCTACCAAAATGTGTATGTATTTTCGGTGAAGCTTTCGTCCTTCTTCTTGGAAAATTTCGAAGAACGTGACATAGAGGAGGGATCCAGCAGCCAGACCCTGTGGAGAAATTTACATAAATGAATAAATAGAAAAAATAATTTTATGATGTTTTGACATCGCCATTCCATCTGTCAAAACCATTATTAGCGGAATTTATGGAATTTCAATCCCCAAATTACTGCTAACCATAGAGCTCTGTCTAAAAAGCAGTCTCCTGTTAGTCACGCTTAACACGAAGCACTACTGCATATTTATAAAGTTTTGATTAGTGAGCACGTTGGTGGCTTCCAAAAAGTAGTAGGAATATGACAGGAGGTGTTCCGAGCGTTAAAAGTCATTTCTATTTTTGACCTCTTCATCCCCCTTTCGCGTTTCATGAAGACATAGGTATTTAAAGTTCCATAAAATTTTGCCATGCAGTTATAAATTCTTAAAATTTCTTCCATAAAAGAAGTTAACTACGCTCAATCCTATTGGACTTGTGCATGTAAAAATTCGGATGCCCAATTATCAACTTGTAGTTTTCCATCGTAAATTTCTACTGTCGCGTCGAAATTTTGTAAATATTTTACTTTTATAATCTTACACATGTCATGTAGTAACGATGATGGTAATGGCTACACTGCGTGCCCACAGACGCCTCTCAAACATACATTTCCTTATCAATCATTGCCCATGACATGCTCTCAGGTAAAAATTGATCGTGTGTTCCTTTCTTCTTGGCTTTATTAGCTCTCAAAATTAGCGTGCTTGTTATTTATTAAGTAATCGTAAAACTAATTTACCCATCCCAGCAGAATGTTGTAATAAATTGTTCTTGAAAATGCATAATTGCAGACATATAGCATTTGGGTGAAGTACACCTGCTAATTATCCCAAGTAAACATACAGTTCTAACGTAATCATCTTCGAAACGAGTGCGCTACATACGAGCACACGCCATTCATTTATGAAAAATGGCAGCTCCAAAACCTCTGACCTTTCCCACCTATATTGCATGAGTGCAAAATGCAAATTAATGAAACCTCCTCCATAACCGTTCCATTACGGAAGATGAAGCCCTTCATTTCAGCAAACTGTAATTAACGCAATGAAAATTTTACGTGGGGGCATTTCAATGCATACATCCATCCATTACGGGCACTCCAACGCTACTTTCAAAAACAATAGAATGCTGCAGCGGGTAATTAACTTAAACTGTAAAAAATGTACGTGCATTGTCTTCGCACTGCTCGCTGCACTTAAATAATGCAATGAAAGAGTGAGTCAGAGTCAGCCAGAGCCAGTCTGATAACATTTTAGCCTGTGCTCCGCCGCTTTCGTATAACAGAAATATTTCAAGACATATTTATTATCCATAAGTAATGGACAACGCTCGCCACGGGCTCATGGAAAACTTATGAAAATTAGCCAACCGTAAATATCCAATTCCTTCGCATAGTGTTTTCCAGTTTACGTCAATAGGCAAAAACACACAAGCTCAAGTACGTAAACTGCAACTGAGAAGTTTGCCTTATCTTGCAGAGTATGGAGTGGATGCGGATCATTATTCTCCTCCACAGTCCACGGTAGAAGTTTTTTTTAAGACGATGAGCAAACTTACATTATCGCATATTTAAATCTCTAAAGCTATCTTATAAACACAAAATTTGCTTGTTTTCGACTCATTCAAATATTAGTTTTTTTTGCAAAATGCGAAATTATTGTTGAAACTTCAAAAACATTTTTTCACAGACTTTTTCGCTAACATGTTTGTTATCTGCAGGCCAAACAATTAGTTTATTTTTGAGCTTTCTGTCTGTGAAAATGGCAAAAGCTGTCTGTTACAAAGGACAGCGTCAGGCCGACAAAACTGCCACGCATAAAAGTAAAAAAAAGCTGGACTTGAGTCTTGAGATGATTTACATTGGTGACTCCCTGCTCAAAAACATTATGTTTATGGTTAAGTGAGCGCCTAAAATTTTTAAAACAATTTTTTTTTCACGTTGTGTAACCACTCAAAAGCACAGTTTATGTAATCGTGATGAGCTCATCAAGACCAGCCTTGAACCACCCGCCATATAGCATTCTAAAAAAAATTCTAATTGAATTTACGAACTTTTCATTACTACACAGACGCTAAAATTCCCATTTTTTTCAATGGGACACTTTCATTTTCACAAATCACAAAGAATCCTGCAAAAAAAACATGAAGTAACTCACATTTGCGAGTTGTTAAAATTCAGGGAGTGCCATTTTTTACTTAGGGCAAGTGTGCTTATTCTCTTTTATGACAAAATCTCTTTTTCCGCCCGATGGTTTTCCACAAACAACACAGGTTACATATTAGAATGACTCCTTTCAATGCTCATCTAAATAATGCGCTGCCGTAATAAAAGTAATGAATTGCGTTCCACTTCGAAATTCTCAGCACTAGCATAATAGTATCCTCAAAGGGAGCTAGAGCTAGGGCTACATCTTTTGATAGCGTGCTTTTTGCGTAAATACTACTAAACTTATATAAGAAATTAAAACCATTATGAAAGGAGGATAAGTCAGAGCCGTTCTTCATTTCAGTTTTTTAAAGAGCGCAAGGCCCACGTAAAAACTTAACGGTCTTGAAAGGAAATGCTTCTTTTTTGCTATGGTATAAATCCGTCCTTGAGGAAATCCTTTTTGAGCTTCTTCGTGCGAACTTCTTTTTTTTCTCTAGCTTCGGCTTCTTTACAAAAAAACTCTACTTGACGTGTATAGAAGCCAGTCTACCTCATTACACTTTGATTGTACAGCACTGTTATTACCACGAACGGTAAAATCTTAAACTCAGCCTACTTCTTAAATTGGTGTATGGCTTTTTAAATCGATAGAAGAGCTTATCCTACTTTATGGCTAAGAAGAGGGAACTTGAGCAACTGTGAATGGTCATTGAAATAATTACGAGGCTGATCGGATGACTGTATTATACTATGACTTGTGCACTTAACATAGACAAAAAGTTAAGTGGTTTAGTAGGAATTTAAATTCGCCAACTGCTAAAAACCTAGCTAAATGTACCTAGAGGGATTAAGCATAAATTAGCATGGCATGAGAAGGTGAGGGCAGGGCGCGTGACGATCTAGTTCCAGTTTTTCGGAAGTGTTGTGCAATCAGTTTCGCTAGGAGTTATGTACACCACAGCAGCGTGCACATTTTTTATAGGGCAGCCCAGTTTTAACAATGAAATAATACATGAGTGAATGGTAAGAAGTACACCGGAGAACCTGGTGATACTGGTTTGACAAATGGAATGGTTACGCTAAACTGACTCTCAGCAAATCGTTCCCTGGTGGTAGAACAAGTTACATTATCATTCTGAAGTTGAAGGAAAATTCAGTCGTGTTCATGAAAGTGTAATGGCCATTAGATATTCCAGACTGGACAGGACAAGTCTGAGGATTTTAGCTATTCATTAAAAGGCAACGTCAGAAGTCATAAAAATTGGGACGATAGTGAAGAGTGTATATGCTACGGACTACGGGAAATGAGGCAAGAGCATTATTCTCTCTCATTACTCACTTCCATCTGAACTAATTACGAGGGAAGCTAATTGGGTATGAACTTGCCTGAAAAGATCCAACAACAAGTGCTTGTACGCCTCCAGTTGCTGAACGACTTTTCTGTGATCACTATTCCAATGGCGATTCCTACTGGACTCACAAGTGAAACGATGAGAACGTACAAGACCATCCTCATCACTTTCGTTTTGTTGGAAATGAGCTCAACCCCGATACAAAATAGGATCGTGCACTCGTGAAGGGACACGGCAAAAAACATGTACCAAACGTCCTCCACACTGTCCTGCAAGCCAATCGCAAGCCCTTCAAAAACCCCATGAAAGGAAATGGCAATGACGATAAGGAGATTCCGAATTTCAGCTCCAATCGACTGATCCAGTGCATCGTCTCCTTCAATAAACGCCACTGGTATGTGGCTGTGCTCACCGTGGAAATGATCGTGATCATCCTCTTGGTCATGACTAGAGTCCCCATCTTTCTTGTCCAATGAACTCTCGTGTAGCTTCCTCCGGCTACAGTTTGTACTCCCACTACTGCTACTGTTACTATTGCTATCATCCGCAGCTCCATTATTTGCGCTATGCGATTTATTTAAATGGAGATCATCCAGGGTCTTCGTCCCATTCATATTCCGATCTACCATGGAAGGGCTCCCATTCCCTAAAAAGTTGGCTTGCGAGTTGGCAATAACTGTGTCTCTGAACCACTCTGGATCTATGTACGAAAATTTCTCAACCCCGACAATGAGTCCCGTGCTCAGTCTCCCATTTCCTGTTCTCTTCGCTACATCATTCTCCTTCGGCTGGATGTTTGTTGTACTTATTGAGTGACGCTTCGGCAGACCAGGGATATCGTCACATTTCCGCACCACATTTCTGTCAAAAAGTTCTTTGGTCTCGCGGACATTCGTAGGTCGATATAGCTGGTCCCCCACGGGATATTCATTTGCATAGCACAACCCTCCATTCAAATACTCTCCATTTTTTCCTCCTACTACGGCTATTTGAGGAACAGCAGGTGAGTCATTATTGTTACATGGAAGGGCGATAATCCTTCCAGCGCCAGCACTAGTTCCATTTCTATTCGTGGGATCAATCCGCTCCTGTTCCAGTCGCTTCCGCTCCCTCTTTGCAACTTTCCTTTTGTGAATTAAGGCGTGGACAATATCCTCTATCATGTAGACTAGAAAGAACCCCGCGACAAATATAATTTGCGGGAGGGGTAAATGCACCTTTGGCGCTGCTTCATTGAAAATCTCTTGTACTTCTGGCATCATGTGTAGAAAGCATGTGGCGAGCATAACCCCTCCACCGAAAAATACTAAAACCGAAATGCATTTTTTTAGTCTTCGGTCAGCGGTTTTCGACCATTGTCGTTTGATCATTTTCACAATGGCCAAGGGTAGCATTCCGCACAAGATCCGAACTGCTCCCATGAGCACCAGCACAATGAGTTTTACTGAGAGCAGCTCCATTTTTTATTATTTTCTTCTTTTTTTGATGAGGATGATACACTGTCCGCTTAATGAAGATGGGATGAGAGAGGGAGGAAAAGGTGAGCTGATGATGGCGGGGCTGCAGTCTCTTTTTTTATTTTCCTATTACGCTTTCTAATTTCTTTAATTTCTTGTTACGTAACGAGCTCCTCTCTGCAAAAGCCAACTCAAAATGATGATGTTGGAGAAGATTATTGCGGTGTCGGTACGTTAGTGATGGTAATGTTATGTCACAATAATAATAATAAAAGTTAGAAAAAGGACGACTGGGCTGTTAGTCATTTTAAGGGTATCAAAACGCTCACATCATTATACTATGTTCCCTATCATGTTAGGTTAAGTATTTTTTTAGTGGATGGCAGACGTTACTGCATTCGCTGGGGTGATGCTGGCGCTATTTGAATCTCTGAAAAGTTTCACTTGCTCACACACACTCATACTGCTAAACCCACAATGGAGATTCGCTTGGCGCTCCTGTTCATCGAAGATGTTCATGGGGCTGTGATTGTGATGTTGCTGATTGCGAGTCTGAGTCTCTGACAGTCATCAACAACATGACGACTCTCATGACAGCACTTTTATTACGCTTCGAGTTCGTCCATGCCACAGTACACCTCACTTTTAAAACTTCACCACGGATAAGTACAATTACTCATTTAAAGACTTCATTCACGTTTTTAGTCAGCGGCACCCTGCAAAAATATAAAAAAAAGTACATTAGCTACCTCTTTAAAAAAAGTACTCACTTTTAAAATATATATCCCTTTCAGCTCTAGAAACACCAAAAATCCTGCAAAAAATGTTTCTTACATTTTTTTTATTGCATAGTCGATATTTTTTCATGCCTATTAGCCTAATCTGAAAAACACGTTCAAAGCTAATTTTTTTTATTTCTGACCCAATGTCCCCAATTTTCTCTCTGCTCATTTTTTATCCATCCACTGTGACAAATTGGCTGAGAGATGTGTATTGAAAAGTATAAAAATATTGTAACGGTGACGGTAATTCTTAAAAATTTAGTTGTCGTTTGATCTCTGAGCCTTATCTTATTTCATTTGGTTGAGGTTTGGCTATCAAAAAGTCTACTAAACCGTGTCTGCTACTACTATAAGTAAGCATATATCGCTTTGTGATAAAAGTGCAGAGCTTCACGTCTGCATCACCACCAACCTAAACTCAAGCCACCTTCTTGTGAGTGGAATTTGCTGTAAAATAAGCAGCAGCGATTTAGTTAGTTTTGCAACACAAGTCCTGGTCTGACTGTTGTTAAACTGATTCTGTTATGCTGTCTATAAAACTCACTACCACTTCTCCTTTTTACAGATCAAACCCAAAAAAAATAAGTGTAATAATAGGACTACCACTAACAAAAAGATATTTTATATGGTTGTTAATAAGCTTTTCCAAGGAGCATCAGTGCGTGGTGCGCTATAGCTATAACTGGTAGTCAAGTAGTCAGCATTGCAATTGTGCTCTGAAGAATTATAACTATGGTCGGATGTGTGTACCCATGCAGGTCTTCTTACTGATGGTGATGATAACTTATTTTTTAAAGGTGGTTTCTGGCTGTTGTGGAGCATGCAAGCAAAACAGCAAGAAACAACACATGGCAGAGTTTAATTGTGGTGTGTTTGTCAAGCTTGGTAAAAAAACGTAGAATTGTGCTCTCCTTTGCTCTACCTTATCTTCTTCGTTGGGGAGCTGCATTACTGCTGTGCGGCTCCTGCTAAAATATTTCAGGTATCAGGTATGCATGCACAAATAATAAAAATGCCTTACTTTAAAAAATCAGAGAAGAGATGAAGCTATAGCTGCAAAAGGATGGAGTACCGAGTATTTTTTTAATTTTTACTTTTGCAGGATACGAGAGAACTCAGACACTAGGTAGTAGGTAATAAAAAAAGGATCTTCTTCCTCGCGGCTTTACTTGGTTAAAGTTCACTTTCCAAAAAATTGAATTGCAAGCTGGGAGCAATGTATTCACACACAATAAATAAAATATTGCACGAGGGAATGAAAATAAAAGAGCACATTAATTGTTAATTTGTAAAATGATTACAGAGTGGCAGCAGCTCAGAAATCATGAATATGAATGCACCACCGTCCTACTACAAATTGCTCGAGTAACAAGCCAGAAAATGAAAAAAAAGGCAAAAACTGACTGAGAGACAAGATGATTACAATTTTTTTCCTTTCAGGTTAGCACCAACTACTAACTCAAATGTGAAGCCACCCATAGTGCAATGACCTTTTCCCATATCTTAAAAGATAAATACTTTTTTGCTACCTTTTGTATCTTTGTGGTGGCTTATCGTAAAAAATTGATATTTTTGCATTGTGCCATGCCGAAACGCGCAGTTAAACATAGAACGCACTCTTGAATCTTGAGCTAAATGCATCACTCCTGTGGGGGAGTGCACCTTTAATTATAACGACGTCATGAATGAATGAACGGGCATACTGTGTAACATAATTAATTAGGGAAACAACCTTTTCCTCTTTTGCAGACGTAATAAGTCAGCGTAAATTTTAGCTTTAAATGCATCGATATGGAAAACCATCGAGTGGAACATTACAAAATAAAGTGCACAATCACAAGTAAAACAAATTACATAGCCGGTGTTATAACAAACAAAAGAGACTGCAAAGAGAGGATGTTTAACTCTAAATGGAAAATGTTTTATAGGTATATCTCTATATCCTCCAATTTTATTAAGATGCAATACATTATGCTCAGGTAGTCTTAAGTGATAGCAAATATTTGCATACTTCCCGTATTCGCTATGTCTAGTGTAAAAAAAATATCTTTGGGAATAATATGTATCGCAAAATTCACCATCAGATATAGGGAGGGTGTGTGTATTTGTTTGCAATTTACTTTTTTTTCAACTGTTTGCCATGTCTGTATAGACCAAACAGAATGGTTCCTTTGAATACTAAAAAAGTATTTTTTTAGCTGGAGTGGATAAATGTGCGTAATATATTCATATCACACTTCTGGGATGAATTTTTGTATAAATTATAGAGATTTTAGAATGCAACTCTTTCGTAATAGCCTATCCCTATAGTTTTGCCTGTGTGAAAAAATACTAAAAGCTGACATGACAGCTAGTATAGGTAAAAAAAATGGAGTTTTCGGGTAGTTTGGTAGTTCATATGAGAAATATACGCTGGTAAATATTATGAAGATGTGCCTGTCTTGTTTTTGTATAATTCCGTTCCTTGAACGGAGCTGTAATTTGTTCCTGTTTGGGCTAGGTTCACGGAATGAGGAATGCCTAAGCGTGAATAATGTAAACTGTTAAAGAATGTTTGAAAAGGAGTACTAGCGAGTGGTATACGAATCCTTTGAAGTTAGTGAAAAGTCGTAGGTATTTTACTTCAATTCATGCTTTTTATTTTAGGTAGTCAGGTACTTTTTTGAGAAGCCACACCATGAATTGTGATTGTAGTATAGACCAATATGATTTTTTTAGACTACCCGTTTCAAGTAGCAAAATCGTTGAAAAGAAACAAAACGTCAAAGCAGCTTTTATTTTACAAATAATTGCACAGGGAAGCGTACTTTTCCACTTGATCTCAGAACCCGAAACTTGCGTATCTTGCAAAAACTATGGAGCTTTCAAACAAAAAAGTTTCTATGAAAAAAATGGAATGTTTCGCATAAATAATAGAGTGCCAGTATCAATAGCCTGAGTGGCCTACTTGTGCTCAATAATGAGTTTCAAATAAAGTCGAAAACTTCTTTTTTTTCAGCCTTTCTACTTCAAACTCAGCAGTGCAGCTATTGCAAAAAAAATACAGAACAAGAAAAATCAAATGATGAGGGAATTCCTGCTCTCCACTTTAGCACAAAACTTTTCTATTCTGCAGAGCTCATTTTGAATTGGCTTGGCTGACAAGTTTTTTTTGTTACTTTCAACTTCAACCCATTCAGGAAGACAAAAGTGCAGTGCAGATTCGTTACGACATAACTGCATAGTGAAACCTCATGGGCGTTTGTCTATGCACGTAAAATGGTCAATGGCTTTGTTTGGATGCTAACTAGAGTGCAGTTTGATTAATTCAGAATGAATTGGCTGTATTCATTTTTTCATTGTTTTATTTCGCTCTTGCACTTTTTGACAGCAACAATTTTCAAATAATTATGTACATTTTGACCGGCATAATAAAATGCACAAAATGTTAGCTGAAAGTGCTTGTTAAAAGTTGCATTTTTCCTGTTTTTGATGCAAGCCCCACCACAGTTGTCCTCATGCACTTCTCTCGCGCCATGTTTTTAAACGTGTTTTCGCAATTGCGAAATAAATCATCAATAAATCCCTCTGCGATATAGTTTTGTTATCTTGTGTGAGAACAAATTTCATGACAAATCCAAGGAAAAGAATGTGACAATGGAAGCCACTGCAGACGCAAGTTTACGCGTAAAGATTTACAGATGTACGTCATTGTTTGCACACAAATTCGCAAATAAATATTCAGTTATCTCTCGGAAAAGTCNTTTCATGACAAATCCAAGGAAAAGAATGTGACAATGGAAGCCACTGCAGACGCAAGTTTACGCGTAAAGATTTACAGATGTACGTCATTGTTTGCACACAAATTCGCAAATAAATATTCAGTTATCTCTCGGAAAAGTCTTTTTAGACATCATCGGCACATCATAAAAAAACCGTAGAAAATGTGGAGCGGAGCCAGATAGGAAAGGCATTGTCCTATCTCATTTACAACTTGAATTAGCCAACGTGCTTCTCTCACAATAATGTGGAGAGGACACAGATAGAAAAATGTGCTTGCAAAATGATCATGCCGATTTTCTTTGTTCCTCTTTATTTTTACAGTAATTTTTACGACCAAATTGAAGAATCCTACGAGTGGAGATAATGTATGTAACGAAGGCAGTCACAACACTCTGTTAAAATCGGAATAGTGGTGTCTTTGTGTATCCTTCTCGCACACAACCAAACCACATTTCTAAATTCGCAACCAGCCAGAGAACCGCCGTTGGTATTTTTGCACATGTTACAGCAGCTAACGCTTGCAAACTCGCAATCTCAGCTCTCAGCTAATGTTACTGATGAACCGTGACAGCATCGATATAGCATGCACACACTCGAATAATTTGCATTCAAAGCATCATCTTTTGTTTCATCAAATCCCCGAAAAATATTCATTTCGAGTACACAAAGATGATAATGCGCCCTTTTGTCAATACACCAACTTGGGTTTAATTTCAACTCAGCTCGATTCAAAAATTTTAAATTAGAAAGTTTTTTTTTAATCCAACAACTAATTGCAAATGATTAGAAATGTGTGCTGCACACACGCCGCGACAATGACTACGCTGTGCTATCATTGAAAAGTCACGCTCAAACTACTCCTTTGTTCCTCTCCCATCCACCAACCGATATCTGTACTCATTCAAATGGTAATCACAAAAACTGTCAAAGGACGAAACTCACAATGATGAAATATGCACGCGAATCTGCCAAATAGGTAAACATGTCATGCTTGATTTACATTTGTACTTATACCCTTTTAGTAAGCGGATACACGGCAGTAAATATAAAAAATATTCCTTGTGTCAATATAAAACTAACTTTTGCTCTGTGAGCAAATATTACAATAATAAAACGATTGCTTATTGATCACAATTATTTCTTGCTGTGTGCCCTCCTCCCATTTCATTTTTTAGTGAGTTGTGAGCTGCATAAAAGCGTTGCCGTTATTGCGTTCCTCATGAAAATAAGCACTATCCATTTCAAACATATTTTTGTCTGCACAAAACTATCAACAAAAACCACCAAATTTAGAGCAGATCGATCGAAGCGATAGTTCGATTTTTTCTGTTGATATTGAGAAATTAAACAAATATAAAAGTTTAGCGCTCCCCTAAATTTTCGTCTGCAGCTACGAGCTACCTAAGTGGCGTGTTACAGTCATAATTATAATTAGAAAAATAGAACTCTTACTTAATAATAGTATTTATGGTGCACAGGTTAAACCGAAACGCATCTCATTTCTAGCGCTCTATCCTATAATCTCTGCAATTACGTCAGTAACTAGATCGCAACTAAAAGATGCAGACGGCAAGAAAAAATTGCATTATTATTTATGAAGGATATATAGATAGTTGCAGCAGCAGTTATAGTAAAAGGGATTTGCAAATCTAAATTATTCCAATATCACTATATGCACCTCATTGCGCATTTACTATGATGATTTGTAACAGCAAATCAAAAAAAAATTCTACAATCAAAAACCCTCTGTCTTCTCTAGTTTTATAGCTTTTTTTATGGTAACAGTGACAGATAGAGAATGCCAGTAAAACTCGGTCATAAAGTTCGTGTCAACATCCTAATGTCAACTCTGCAACTTGAGAAGATTACTGCTTCACACAAATACATACTCCTCCCCAGACAATAAAATTACGAGATCAAGACCACACACAGGTGCAATTTTTGCAAAACATTATAGTAAAAGTTAATGTATGGGTAATGTAACGTAGCTGCGATTTATTGGAGACATGAGACAAATTAAACTTACTTGAAAGAGCCTTGGAGTATAGGGAAGCCATATGAGCCTAGTTCAGTTTCACACTATAACAAAAAAAAATAATTTTTTTTTCTTGGCTGGTGATTGCCATTCCACCACTTCTGAAGTTCAAAGTCAAAGCTAGACTGATTCAAGTTTCATTACTGCCGTGTATGGATATCATATAAAAACTTCCTGTGTTAAGATGATGATAGTTTACCTTCTCGTTACTCTACTTGCATGAAACATGAACATGGCATGATGCTGAGAAAACTGTTTTGCTCTGTGCCATCACATCACAATATATTTTGCTTTCAAGATTTAAAAGGTAAATTCTGCCCCAGTAGTTGGTAGTGCCAACAAAGTATTTTTACGTTGCACCACGTAAAATCTGTGCAGGCATGCTGGCTTTGTTGCAGCCTATTGTGAGCGAAGTACCTCACACAGAAAATAAGATAATTTTTACAGGGAAACTCAACGCAAAGTTGGAGTTGGAGAATTTTATATCTGAAATTATTGTAATGACTTTTTGTAAGCTTCGCCTCACTTAAAAATTTTGACAGCATATGGAGCTAATCTGTGCGCGCAGTGGTCACGGAATATAAATATAAACAAGGCGACGGACAAACAAGATAAAAGTAAAATAATGACAGTTGAAATAAAAATAGTTTTGGATATATGTTAGAGCTGCTTGTTTTCTTTGGTTTCGTTAGTTTTTCAGAATGGAAATTTTGTTTTGTGTTTTGCAATTTGAAAGACTCAGAAATTAGTGAGGAACATGTAATGAGGACCACCTTGACAAGACGTTATCGACAAGCATTTTCCTCCTTGTAAGGTATAAAAGTAAATAGCTCGAATTAAGTGGAACAAAATCCGGGACTGATTACGATTAGTTGTTGGCGCTGCACAAAGTACAGTCATATAAGTGAAAGCCTTCAAGATTATTTGCTTGTTTTCTTTGGTTTCGTTAGTTTTTCAGAATGGAAATTTTGTTTTGTGTTTTGCAATTTGAAAGACTCAGAAATTAGTAAGGAACATGTAATGAGGACCAACTTGACAAGACGTTATCGACACTACAGAAAAGCATTTTTTCCTCCTTGTAAGGTAGAAAAGCAAATAGCTCGAATTAAGTGGAACAAAATCCGGGACTGATTACGATTAGTTGTTGGCGCTGCACAAAGTACAGTCATATAAGTGAAAGCCTTCAAGATTATCGCGCATCGACATCGACATCTCCAACTTTTTTTTGTATTGAAGTTAGCCTGATTGAGCGAGATGAAACTGGCTCTGTTCCGGCAGAGTGGACAAGATAAAATGAAACTGGGCTCAATAAAACCTTTTCCTTCAGCAAACGTCACCACTTCAAATGATACCGACAAATGCTTCAGTTTAAATGCTAAGTCGCAAGTCATAGCCTACATGACTGCATTCACGTACGCGCAAAGAAAGGGCAGCAAAGAAGTCCTTATTTCCTTAATATTACGGTTTAGGTACTTTTTAAGGGTCTGAAGTCCACGAAAAGTTTTAAATAGGAACTGCTCTGGCACTCTGAAAAGTGCCAGAAAAAGTCATTTTTTGATATTTTGCTAATGGTGAACCTGTTTGCTTCGCGAGTAGCGTACCTTAAGAATTTTTTTTGTATTGAGTATTGACAGACTAACCGGTACAGTTCGTGAGAGATAGGTTGTATGATGCATACCTCTGTCATGTGGTCTTCTTATCGTTTACGATATTTTTTTGTATAATGAGCACAGCATATAGCAAGATAAAAAAAATATTTAGAAAGTTTTTTACAGTTTCTATTTCCTGCATGCACACTTCACATTTCACATCCCTAAATTATCACTAGAACATGGACACCACCACCACCACCACACATCGTTTCTTTCTGTTACACTTTTGACAAGAAAAAATTCTAATCGCTTCGAACACGAAGACATTTAATTAAAATGTAGTTTGCAATAATATTGAAGCAATTTTTTTTATGTGAGGGTAGTTCAAAGTCGGAAATCACGCTAGTTCTAATGAGCACAGCGAGTAAAAAAGTATTGCACAATTTGGTGCAACACTCTTCCAAATCTCTCTTTTCTAATATTTTTT